>APFE030295757.1:0-13973 GCA_000404065.3 Pinus taeda | reverse complement strand
TGATACCATGTAGGAATTTTACAGGGTAAGTTCCTCAGACAGAACACCAAAAGGACACCGCTCACAAACAGATCACAGATCAATACACCAGTATTTTGACGTGGTTACCTCAGAGAGGGAAACAGTCCATAGCCTGCGCCAACGTGGCTACTACAGGAAATTTATTAATAAAAGAATGAAAATTTACATAAGCTTCTCTCATGCACGGTGAACCTACAAATGACCCTCCATGCGCTTTAAATAGAATTCATGGACCAATCGGGTGTCAAGCCACGGATCAAGTGTCGGTAATACCGAGGAGAGAATGAACCGTCGGATCACTACATATCGTGACCGTCAGATTGTAAGTTACAAATGTACATAGTAAAGAAACACACTTTACCTAACTCTATACTAGACCAAGTTATACTTAACTATTCCTATGTGTCGGAATATCCTAACAGAACTTCCCTCTTTACAAGGACTTTGTCAAAATGTCAGCATATTGTTCCTCTAGCGGAATGTATTGCAACAACATTATCCCCCTCTTCACACAGTCCCATAAATGGTGATATCAGATATCTATATTCTTGGATCGATCGTGAAATATAATATTCTTAGAGATCTTGATGCAACTTTGATTATCACAGTAGATCACGGTTGGATCCATCGTTTGACCAAATAATCCAACAAATCTCCTTCTCATCCAAATCTCTCACATGTTTCTTAACTTGAAGCCATGTATTTTTCTTTTGTTGAGCTAAGTGCCACAGATCTTTGCGTCATGTTGTACCAGGAAACAGTTGTGGACCTAACATTGAAAATTCCACATAATGTACTCTTTCAGTGTGATGGAATCCCCATCCAATCTGCATTTGTGAAGCCACATAGTTTCACTCCCTCTATCCATTTGTACCATAGTCCAAACTGGGTAGTTCCTATGAGGTATCGTAGAACATGCTTAGCTTCCCTCAAAAATAATTTGGTTGGCCTAACCGTAGCTTGGCTCAGTTGGTTGACTGCATAGCACATGTCTGGTCATGTGTTCATAAGTTACATTATTGAACCCACCAACTGTCGGTAAACATTAGCATCGACTTCCTCATCTGAAGTGGCATCCTCCTTCCTCATGTTGGTCGATAGAGGTGTATCCATGGGTTTGTAACTGTCCATGTAGAACCTTTGAAGTATCTCATTATCATACTTTCCCCGAGAGACAAATAGTTCCCCATCACCTTTCCATACTTCCAATCCAAGGAAGTAGTGCATGAGACCCATGTCCTTCATTTCAAACTCTCTTGCAAGGTATTTCTTGAATGATCTAGTCAGTTACTCATCACTAATGAAAATCAAGTCATCAACATAGAAGACAATAATCAACAATTTACCTTCTTCCAAGATATGATAAAGGTTTGCATCCGCTTGACTTTTTTTGAAGCCCAAACCGATGAGATAGATATTGATCTTGGTGTACCAAGCACGGGGTACTTGCTTGAGATCGTACAATGCTCACTTGAGTCTGCACACATGAGACTCCCGATCAAAACTCTCAAATCCTTTTGGTTGCTCAATTTACACCTCCTCCTCAATAACTCCTTTGGGGAATGTTGCTTTTACTTCCATCTGGTGGATCTTCCACCCCATCTACACAACCAGAGAAAAAAATGATTTAATGGATGAGTACCTTGCTACATGATCAAAGGTATCCTCATCGTCAATCTCGTCAACTTGAGAGTACCCCTTGGACACAAATTTGGCCTTGTACTTTTCTATGCTTATGTCTATCGCATGATTTTCCATGAAGATCCATCTCGAACCCACAATTAATTTTTTTGCTGGTCTTAGGACCACTTCCCAAACATTTTTCTTTACAATGGATTTGTATTCCTCCACCATTTCATCAACCCATATAGGTTTCTCTACTACTTCCTCAAAAGAGGATGGCTTAGTGTCTACAAGCTCGGTCATTACAACCATGTAGCTAGTGTATCAATCTGGTCACCTTCTCTACCTTCACTAATTTGAAGGAGCAGACACGTTCTCCCCCACATCCTACATAAGTATCTCAACTTCCCTAGTCCTTTCCTGCCTTCTCTAGATGGCTCTGCTTGAGTTTTTGTCTCCAATCTCTGCTACTCAACTTGTGGTTGCTCCACAACTTCTTGAGGTTCCTCCTTTAGAGCTAAAACCTCCTCTTTTGGTGGGATCTAAAGCTTCCTCTCAAGAGAGCATCGCATGGCTTTATCTTCATCAAATTTTACATCCCTTCGCACAATTTTCATTCTGAGGGATGGAAAGTACAAATGGTAGTTGTGGGGAGTTTCTATGTAACCCACAAATACCCCCAATTCTTGTCAACTCTAGCTTCTTCCTTGATTCTTTGGAGACATGGCAGTAAACAAAGGCTCCAAAAATCCTGAAGTGTGACACATCCAACTTTATCCCCAAGAAATGCTCCTCCGGTATAATCATTTCGAGAATCTGATGAGGACTCTGATTCTGCAAATATATTGTTGTGTTTCATGCCTTTGCACACAAATGTAGAGGTATGTATTTATCATGAAACATTGCCCTCATTTCTCCCATAATGTTATCATTATTTCTCTTAGCCACCCCATTCTATTGTGGGTTGTGGGGTTGTCAACTCTCATTGAATGCCTTCTTTTTCACAAAAAAAATTAAATTCATTCGACACATACTCACCTCCATTATTCTCTTGAGATCCTTCACCATCTTGCTTCTTTCTTTCTCAACAAATGCTTTGAATTCTATGAACTTGTAGAATGTCTCATCCTTCTTCTGCATGAAGAAGATCCAACACTTTCGTGACAAGTCATCAATAAAAATAACAAAATATGTGTGCCTGGTAGTGGAGGTTTTCGAGAAAGGTCCACAGATATCAGAGTGGATCCTTTCAAGGATTGCATGTGCTCTTTTGTCCCAATCATGGATGTGGATTTTGTGTACTTCCCCGAGGTACATCCTTTGAATACATCCTTCTACTCAAGTTCTCCTTTGGGGAAGGCCTATGGTTATCTATTGCATGATCTTCAAAGTGTCATGATGCAAATGGCCAAGTCTTCTATGCCAAAATTCAACAACATTACGGCTTTGCACCTTCTTCGCCTTTGAGCTCAATGCGGCACAATCAACCACAACTAGCTTGTATACGTTCTTCACATCAACCCCTATCCGCTTCACCTATCCTGTGGCTATGTGTCTCAAGAATGCCTTTCCTTTGTTCAAGGTCACATCATAACCACGGTCTTCCAAAATTGCAACAGAAACGATATTTTTCTTTAGGACAGGAATGAACATGACATCCTTGAGCCTGAAGGAGGAGCATGAATCCCTTTGAAAGGTGATTGTATTAATCCCAATGGCTCTATACCTTTCTTTGTCCCCCATATCAATGTGCATTTGAAAATATTTATCCTCTTGGACACTGAAAAAATATCTATTACCCGTCATGTGGAATGATGCACCTAAGTCCAAGTACCACACGCTCCCCATCACTATGTTGGCCATGCATGTAATGAGGGTAAAGTTAAGATAAAATTGTGAAGCCAAGGCTTCACCTACTCCTCCTCTTGAGGTCTTCTTTCTTACCTTCTTGTGTGGACACTTCATGACATAGTGCCCGAATTCATGACAATGGAGGCATTTACTTTTGGAAAAAATCTTTCTTCTTTCCCCTTGACTAGATACTGGTTTGGATTTGGATTTCTTTCCTTTTCCCTTCGTTTCCTTTCCATATAATACAAATTTTTCTTCATCCTCACCCTTGGATGAAGTCCCATATCTGGTATTCCACCTTATTTCCTCTTGTGATAAATCATACCATAAGTGTTGCCAATGGGGTAGTTTCTCCCTCCCATTAACTGAATCTTTATAGTTATGCCAGCTCTTGGGAAGCCCCAAAAGGGATAGGATTACCAAGTCTTCTTCAAGGACATTAACACCGACCCCGCCAAGTTCATCATGACAATGTGTAAACTAGCTTAGATTTTGTTGAATTATGTCATTCTTCTACATATTTATACTTTGAAATTTATCCTTGAGTGCCAACTCCCTGTGGTCACTACTATTCTCAAACAATTATTTCAGTGCTTTCCACATAGAAAATGAAGTTTATTTTTCATGGATATTCGAGATAATATGATCTCTTACTCCCTCCAAGATTATTCTCCTCACCTATGCTACATATATCTTCCATTGAGCAAGGTTTTGGGCATCAGATGTTTCTGGTTTTGCAACATATGTCTTGATGTATTCTAGAAACCCATTGTCATCCAATATTGCTTTCATGCGGTCCTTACATGCAATAAAATTAGAGGTGCCTTCCATGGCATACTCTAGCATTAGTCCATTGAAGGCCATTTTCTCAGCTCAAAAGAAATCCTGCTACACTGATCTTCAAATTAGAACCTCTGAGAAATAACTTCGAATTTCTTGTTGTAATGTGAATCCAGCTCTGATACCATGTAGAAATTAGGATGTATATTTTCAACTTCTCATGAAGTTTTAATCAAAATTACAAGACACAAACCTACACTACTGCTCCATGGACATTTATTGACAATTTAGAACAAAAATCTTAGGCATGCAAGAAGAAATATCATACGTGCAACAAGTATTTTTATTTGGGGAAAGCGATCAGCTAAAAATCCTAATGCATTATTGCATTAATCAAATGAATAGAGATGTATTATAATTTATTTTCTCAACTGAGCTCACCTTGCAAGTGAAAAACCTATCTTTGTGCTCACTGAAGGCCTTTGACCCAGACTTAGTCAAATTTTTCCTCAGCTTGAGCTCCTATTTCCTGGCATTGTTCCTTGAGGAATTATCCCCTATTATTTAGGAAATTCCTCAAATTTAATTGTGTAATTCCTTAGGATAATCATTTGACTACATGCAATGCATGTACACTCAAGAATGGTGTACAATTGATGTTACATTTCCTTGAAATATCCACCTCAACTGGGTATCTTGAATTCTCTGCATGCACTAGCTATTTTTTTCTAATTGATCAGTTAACTAGATTATCATTGAGTTTGACTGAAGTCCCACTACTTAACTGACCTTCCACTAGTTCCTCCAAAAGTTGGAACTAATTTAACTTGACGTTGATTGCTACAAATTAGCAATCACGCATGCATAACTAAACTCTAACTCCTCCAACTTGAATTCACTGAGTAAAATGGGTGACACAAGCCATGTCACACAAGTTAACATCATCCAATTTGTTTGTTGATGTGAAAATTCGAATTTTCTCAATTTAATCAAGGCAAAATCAAATTGAGAATTTCTTGCTGCATTTTTCAAAACAAAATTCCCCTTTTCTTGAGTTATGAGGGTGTATTTAAAACAAATGAGGTTACTCTCCACCTCCCTTGTGACTCTTGACCTCCCTCATGACTCTTGAGCTTCTACAATGACTTTTCTAATTGTTACATGACCTTTGAGCTTCTATATGACTTAGAATTCAATAGTGACTCTTCATATTCCATGTGGAATCCTTTTTCTTCCACATACTTTTACATCTTCTCGTTTTGGGAAATTATACAATTACATTCCACAAATGATGTGGAAATAAATTATGAAACATGTGACTCTTGAGATGACTCTTGAAAATGATGACATGGAATTCCATGATGATGTGGCATTGTCAAGTTGTTCCTTTTGTTGCTTTCTTTGCATCTTCATGATGGATCTTGCATGTGTTTCATCTTCATCCTCCTAGGGGTTGATTGATATGGAGTCTTCATGTGATCTAGATCTTTGATCTTCTATGGTAAGCTAGTGTCCCTTCATCTTATTGCTTGATGACTTCTTCATGGTTCCAGCTTCACAAGTGTATTCTCGTATGATCTCCTTCCATTCCTCTCTAAGAATCATCATATCATGTCAAGATGTAATACTTGCAAGTCAAATCCACTCATTACAAGACAACATCATTCCAAAAATCTCCTAGTCTAGATTACTTCCTAAATATGATTGATTGAGTTGGGACTGGGCACTGGAAAGGGAGGAAGACTCAGGGATTGCACAGTGCGTAGTTCCAAGGGCTAGGAGTGATGGACTAAAGTTTCACACTGCACAAAGCATAACAATGGATGCCTGGGCAAAGAGACTGCGCAGTTGAGGACCTTAGTGAGGCATTCTTGAGCCTTGAAGTTTCCCAATGTGTAGTAAAAGAGAGAGAGGGGCATAGGGATTGTGCAATTACATATCTCAACAAGGAAGGATGATAGCTTCAAGCTTGTCATTGCCAAATGCATAAAAGGAAGCCGACTAGGAGGATGAAATGCTTAGTTGGGGAGGTCAAGGGGCTAGGATTGAGCACTGAGACTGCGCAATGCATAGTTCTAGAGGTATATTGGTCGATGGATTGTGCAATTGTGCAATTAAAGGAATTAGGGAGGTAACTTTATGACATAGATTGCACAATGCACAACAAAAGATTAGCTAGGGGACAAGATTGTGCAGTTTCTGAGGGCAGGGAGACAATCCTTGAGCATTGTGACTACAAAATGCCCAATCCTTTGAGGTAGTAACTATGTATTGTGCATTTCCAAGAGGCAAGGGATCATCTTGTGGCTTTCTATTATGCAGTGCACAGTTCAAGGATGTTAAGTGAGGCCAAGGTTGGTCAGTTGGGAATTTTTCAGAATTTGAGTAAGTGTGGAATTAGTGAGATAGAAGTAAAACTAGGTTTGGAAATTATGAATGATCACACACACTCAAAAAAATTTATGACATGACATGAACACTCAGTACATAAGAACAGTCATGACCCCCTCAATGCAACATCAATATAACAACCCCCTTCTAAGTGTGACACTTAGGGTACACTTTATGACGATAGTGAGGAAACTTATGCGATAGTGCTCAATACTTGGGTAATATGTCTTATATATTTCCTTATGATAAATAGGACACATTATATCAAGATAATGCATCAAATTTCCGTTTAAGAATGTACAATTGACTCCCTTCGACTAGGTGTGACACTCAAGATACACTTTGCAACAACAATGACAACACTAGTACAACAATGCATAAAACTTTGGGAATGGGTTTAGTACATGTCGACATGGTAAATGGGACCCATTGGTATCAAAGTTACCTCTTGCAATGAACCAAAACTCTACTTTTACAATGTGTGATGCTTCACATGCCAAAAGATGACACTTGTGATAGTAAGAGAAAAGCGCAAACAACATTTGCAAATGTGAATGACATTGAAAGAGACACATTCCATAGTGAAGATAACATGAAAAAAAAAATCAAAAGCGATAGTCGTAAACATGAAAATGACACTTGCGAAAGAGAAGGTGCGCAAAAGCGACAGTTGGAAAAACTCACTGATATAGAAGTACAATTGCAACCAAAACTGAGAGACTGTCAATGAAAGTGTGCATTAACTGTCGACATAGGTTGAACATTACATAGGAACTGTCTTGATGGATTGTGTTATGCCTATTCAAACTTTCATAAAATAATGTTCCCTTAAACTTGTTATGGACTAAACATGTGTGAGCAAGTGACTTCGCCACTTAGAAACCTAGAAGAATACTCAAATAATTATTGTAACATTAATTGATAATGAAGAAACTATGTAATTACATATCGTTAGATCCTCAGTAGTCTCCAAAATTCACATGTAGAAAAAATTTTGGAGGGTTTTGATCGCAGCGTCAACACTTGGCGACACACTGGAAGAATTTCATCTTCTTTGTTCACGTAGTATTCTTAATTGCAAGGTCTCAGTCTTTCATGAAGTATTGATTCATCACATGGATTAACATGGCTTCCCAATTTGACCCTGATATGGATATAGTCTCCTCTATTCCTTTTCTCGTCTAACCTCATTCACAAATATTTCCAAATTACAATTGTTTCAATTCAGGAGAAGGGTAATATAAAATTGCGAGTTTAAGATAATAAAAGTCTTAGTTTTCATCTATGGTGTTGCTCAGCTGCCAACAAGCCTGGACAGTACCCCGACATAGTCACTACAGGAACACAAGCATTGCTTCAATAACAATGAGCATGAATAGTACCTCAGTGAAGTTACTTGCTTCACCTCTCTGCGCAGAAATCCTTTCTACTCTCATCTTTTATTTATTTTTATTTATAGAATTGTGCTTAGGCACTTATTTATTTCACTGGGGTAGAAGATGGATCATGACTTATTGAGAGAAAAAGAGTTTGTTTCCCAAGAGAAGGTTATATGTACCTCTAATATTGGTCTTCTCTCCATTTATTTGCCCCTTTCCCTTCTTCTAATCGATTGGACCTACAAGAAGAACATCATTTAATTACAAAATTGAGTTCAGGAATGAAGATCCCATAATAGATACGGGATTTATGGTTTGATGCCATTCAAATGGATAGTATTTTACATTTAGACATCATTCACTTTAAAATAATTTAAAGCAAAGATAAAGAAGAGGATAACATATAAGTCAAGCATTGTTCGTAACCATAATTTCCCTTTTCAAGTTTTTCCACATTGTATTTTGAGACAAGCAAGAGTATTTTCATGTAGAGTCTTATTTAAAAAAAAATTAAAAAAGACAATACTAGTCATAACAAGAAGAATAAAGAAAAATAGAGGGGAAGTAAACCTTGACTTTAAAGTAACATGGAAGAGAAATAAAACAAACAAACAAACAAAGTGCAAGGACTAGCACAAGGTGAAATCCAGGATCATGCATTGCGACTAGAGAGCTAGAATGTATCGAAACCTACTCCTAACCTAACAGGATAGAAGGTCAAGGCTGAAGGTAATTGAATTTCTAGTGGAGCTACCATAACCACTCCCGACCTGCAATAAAAAGGATACAAGAAATCAAAAGCAAGATAAAGCATTGTGTAAAAGAAAAGACAACAACTTGACAAACTTGCACAATGAATTGAAGATCTTTCTTATCAACATAAATATGTGCCTTAGTAACTAGCCTTAACCAATCTCGAGCTTTACCTTGTTGCTTGAAATTAAGATCATACAAACATTGAAGGTTGCTCGCAAAAGTACATCCATTTGTGTTTTCAATTTTCGCAAACGTCAAGAATTAATGAAACTTATTATTTGTAACGGAGCTTTCCAAGTAATATTTCTCTAACCATTCAATGATTGGATCATGATATTCAAAACAATAGATTTTAAAACCCTAATACTCCTAAGGAAATGAATTTTCAATAGACTCATTCAAATTACAAAGAGAATCTTATGAAGGAAATTTGCTCTGATCTTGCTTAGAATCCTTGTCAAGATGGTGAGAACCTGACATAACCATTAGGTCATGATGAAGTGCCTCAATTATCTGACAATAATCTGAATTGTGAAATGATAAACCATGAAGATTGTTGGATTTAACAAAATCAATCAATGTGAAATGACTATGACTATATTGGTGACTATAAGATCATTGATTCTCCGTTGGTTTTCTTTGTATATGATTAGACACTATGCCAAAAATATTAAAGATTAAGGCATTTAAAACAATCATTGACATCGCAAACTTAGGAAACCAATTAGGATACCCAGCTAGCGAAATATTGGAAACAAGGATCAAATCAAACTAGGTATTTGTATCAACACAAGGGTTTTGATTCATTGAATTAATCTAGCATTTTCTATCATTCAAGAAGAGATATTGTGCCAAAAAAATGATTAAACACATGACATACACAAGAGGGATAAGAAGGTGATCGATCTCGAAAGTGTTTGACAAAGAGAAATCCTTCAACCTAAAATGACTTTTATCTTGATAATCAGAATAACAGGCTTTGAAACTATGTATATCCACAAAATATGTGATCTCCAACCCTTGGTATGTTGCAAGGGATTCACATGATGAAGAATTAACTAAAGAGGAATCTTCTATTTGATCAAAAACTCTATCTTGAGGTTCGTGAAGATCAACTTGAAAATGTTGAAAGTCCTTTCAGAATGAACTCACAACTAGTGGAAAATTATTGAGGAAAGAGTTATGCATGAAAATCTAGATCCAACTTAGTTTGGATATCTCAATAGGATTGTGACAACCTAACATAACCATCAACAGTGGCTGAAGTGCCTCAACTTCTTGATTGGTATCTAAACTTCTTGATGGTGGATCATCAAATTTTGATGGCTTAGAAAAATCAACAGGTAAATATGCATCACTATCTTTAGATGTATCAATGAAAATGCCACTAGTTCATTCAGACTTAAGATTACACATATCATATTCTTGATGGATAGATCATTGAGATACATAAATAAAATAACTCCCTTGATCATTTAAAGTTGTAACATCTTCCTCCTGACAAATGAAAGATTTTAAATTGAACAAATAAACAATAATAGATTCAAGCTTTTCATCCTTTTATCATAATACCATGCCATCGTGTACCTGATTATAATCAAAACCAGTAGGCAAAGGATCCAAATAATTAAGAGGATTTGTTGGTCTAACAAACCAATCAGACACTTTTGGGTACAATGAATAGTGTGCTAGAGGTGAGGAAAGATGAAAACACTTAAGAGGAAAAACATCAATTGTAACAAGATAAAAAGATATTGAAGAACAATGGATCAACGTGCATGTTATGTTGCATGAGATTATTTTCATCATCATAATGATCGAAGGCATGCATACCAATATAAAATTCATATTGATATTGCTTTTCTTCGACAAGGTATACCAAAGATTCAAAAGCCTAACAACTTATTTCTTCAAATTTAAATTCTAAATATGCATGACCCGAAAAAACTTTATAATCATTCTAAATTGAAAGAGACTCCCAGCGCATAAATGGATATTGTAAACTACGAGAAATAGATTCTGAATTGATGCCATAAAAATCCAAGTGATCAGAAGAAGGAAAGATATCGTTCGATGTACATGCATATCCATCACCACATGTGTTAATGGAAACAAGGATGTCACTGTGATGGTTATCTAAAGTCTCAACTTGAATGAAGGATATCAAATCATTTGACAGGTTATCCAGATTACAAGATGCATGATCGGCCGAGAATATAGGATCATTATATTGAAAGAGAGAAAAATGATGAAACATGTCTTCAACACTTTTCTCCTCTACCTGTGAAATGCAACTACCTTATTCTTGATTACTGCTTGAAACAACAGGGTGAACATTATTAAACGTTGAAGTAGGTTGATCAAGCGAATCATGAAACAAGGAATCATGGGATGTAGATGGTAGAGGTTGAAAAGTAGCCCTTGAGGAAATTATGTTTTCAATTGGAACATACTCAAGATTAGGACTATGTACATTAATATGATCTTGAAAAACTAAGGGATCATCTTTTACTTCAGGCTTCATGTAATTTCTAAACCATTCCAAGTTCTCCTCAATAGGATCCAAATTATGAGAAATCGCAGAAGGTTGAATGGATGGATCCAAAATTCGATTTTCATATTTCCCAAATTTAACATCATCACCAAGGGGCACCCAAATTGGTACTGGAAAAGGAGGAGGACAAGGAACAAATGGAAAAGCAAGTTCCTCCTCACAGATTTGGGGTGTCTTATGATCAACATAAGTTGGTAGAGTAGCATCGTTCGAGGGTTTGGATTCAAAATATTTCAAGGAGAGAAGAATCAATATCTGAAACTTTTCATTGATAAAATCCGAATCAATCACTCCCTTGGGAAATTCATAGAAAAGTTGAAAAATTGATTAAGAAAATCCTCTATAGATTCACTAGATTTCATTTTGAGCAAATCAATCCTATTACATACATGTTGATATCTCCTATCAGACCTCAAAATTTTTACCCATACAACGCTATTCTATTCTCTGTTTCACAACCAAAAAGAGACCTTTACGCATGCATTTATACTTTCTATTGATGTGATTATGAGATTAGGGATAAAATTTCTATTTTCAAAAGTAGCTTCATAGATGAATATCATTAATACTATCTGCCTACATTTTTGGTTATCCTAAGGACTTTTTATTATTTACTTGTCATTTTTATAAGGTGAAATTGGTACATGTAAACAGATGGTTCCGGTATTCCTGCATAGTTCCTACACCAACTTCAATTCATTCTTGCACTAACTCTGAGTTTGCTTCCCACACTAGTGAAAGAGGTCTGTCAAGTAAAAAGTTTTCAAAGATAGTTGTCAAATGGTTTCATGGAAACTGAGGAGTAGTTGTGTGCCTTCTACTAATCTTTAATATAGTAGTTATAGTTTTGATTTTGTTCCAAGTAAAAACAGTGTGAGGGGAAATCGGATCTAAGCACGTCAGAGGTCATTTTAAGGATCTATTATTAGCAATATTTTGTTAATTGAGTCTATTCTGCTCCAGTGAAGAAATTTCTCGCTCTAGCTGGTATCACTATGAAAAAAACTTATATATATGAAGTTAGAGAGAGATATAGGTTAGTGATACTATTGTTCTCATTGCACACAATTAATTTATTTTTGGTATCGCCTAGATCTTCAAGGATAGATCATTATGTACTGATGTATTTGTTAGTGTCAGTCTTTCCAGCCTTCCTCCAGTGATCAAATGTGCTCTTACAAAGTGATTTTGAAGTGTCAAGGTCAAATTTTGTCATTTCAGTGAGTCTTCAAGCAAAATTTGGTCACTAGGCATTAGGTCTAAGGTTTGCTTTCACTCCTTCTAAAGTTGTCCAAATGGCGGTCTATGTCATCATTCAGCTGGGCCTATCATCATTCAGAGGGTTGTCATCATCATGTCAAGTTCCATAGGGTCATTTTACAGCTTGTTCATGCTTCAGTTGTGCCTTGGCAAGTTCATTTCCCTCTCCTAGGGTTTTGAAGCCAATTTCTCTTGGATGGTCAAATCAATGGCAAAAATTGTTTCCTGATGTTCATACACCTTCCCCTATCCTTAAAGTACCATATCATACACTTCCCAACACTCATATTCCCCAAAATCCTCATTTTTGCACAAACCCTAGTTTCTAGCTACAACCTGGCAATTTTCTAGGTTTGGCCTGTGATTTTCCCTTTTGGACCCCTTCCCCTCACTCAGTCTCTGAGATTCCACTTTCCCCTACTTCCTAACATCCCTCCCCACTCCCAAAAATTTCCCCAAGAATTTAGAAGCCCCCTATCCCCTTCATTTCGCTTCATTTCGACCAAATTCCTTGTTTCACACATCAGGGCAAGTTTCACTCAAATGAGGTTTCAGAGCAGTTAAAGATGAATTTTGGGAAACTGAGAGAGGTTTTTGTCCATACAATGCCAAAGAAGAAAAACCTCTTTCACTTTTTGCACAGGTGTCATGGTTTTAAAGAAATGTCAAAAATATCGGCGAGAACGAAGGTGCTCCAAGGACGGTTGGCCAAAATACAAAAACGAAAGAAAACGCCCGATCCACTCCAAATTTTGGTAAAAGCCTCTTTGGCTGAGCATGGTACTTGATTGGGGACTCCCAGCCCAAATTTCAAGAAATTTGGAGAAAATTTTGTCATTTGTGTAATTTACAGGTTTTGGCCATTTCAAGTGCCGCGTTCCAAGCGCGGCTATTTTGGAGGACTACTCGGAATTTTGAAAACTTGGCATTTTTGGAAAGGGCATGCAAAGAGAAAAATTACCAATACTTGGGAGAAGCCTGATTTTGAGATTTGAGCCTCCAAAAGCTCAAAATACATCAAAAAAATGACTTTCTGCCCACTTTTTGAGTTGCAGAAAGTGACATTGGGAGAAATGGTTTTTGAGGGGGCAAAACAACTCTAAATTTAAAAATTCCACTTGGGATGGAAAGTAGACAGACCAAGCTTTCCAATGAGCCATCTTTCACCTGATTTGGACCAATGGAACTCACTCAAAAGTTGCTGCAAAGGGGCACGACAGTGAGAGCCAGGGGGCGCGGCAGTGAGAGCTAGCTTTGCCAGAATTGACCTTTTTTGTCAAAAAACACTGTTTTGACTATGGTTGACTATTTTTACTTGTAGATGATGGATAAATGTAATATTTTCATGGCACTTTGAT
>APFE030295750.1:0-17339 GCA_000404065.3 Pinus taeda | reverse complement strand
CTGTTAGCCTGCTCAGGCATATTTCCTAATGACGCCCTGGCCCTTTGAATTTGCTCTTGTGCTCTTTCTATTAATTCAATCTGTTCATAAACTGTCTTAATTGACCTCCATTGGTCAGTAATGGACTGGCCAATCTTGGTCCACAAAATCATCTTAATGTCTGTGAGAGGTTTTCGTAAGGTGAGATCCTTTTCCAATGATTTCACCTTGTTTTGCAGGGTCTTTACTTCTCTAGTTTTTTCTGCTACTGTTATCTTTGACTTGTCATAGCTCACCTCCAATTTGGCTAAATTTTCTTTTGTCTCTTTGAGCTCTGACATTTGAGCCTCTAGCTCTTTCACTGCTTTCATCATTTCTTCCATCTTCATGCTGGTCTCTAGCTCTGTTGTTGGTGCTAGTGTAGCATCTGTAGTTACTGTACCTGTTGTTGATGCTGGGATGGTAGGAGGGACTACTGTTGTACCTGTGGGGGGAGCAGTGGCACTTGCTGGAGCTGCTTCAAGTGGCTGGGAGGTGGACTCTCCCTACTTCTCTTTAATGGCCTTCTCCAATGCTTGCTCTGTTTCTGCCAATCTTTCATTCATTCTCATTAGCAGACTTACCATGTCCTCTTCCTCCTTTTGCTATGCAACCTCTGCAGTTTGTGGATGCACTGTTATTCGCAACTTTAGTTGCCTTTTGAGGGCTGCAATTTCCTCCTCCTTCTTCTTGATCAGTGCTTTGATGCCCTTTGCATCCTTAGGGTTATGCCCTAGATCGATGATGATTTCTTCTAAGGACTTAATCCTGTTGTCCTTTGCCAAGGAGGAAGCCTTTTCCAATTCTAATTGGGCAGAGGTATTGTGCAATGAATTTTTCAGTTGGTGAGCAACCAATGCCTTATCTGCCAAGATGGCATACACCATCTCCTCAGTTTGTTTATGTAAATTTGGTCAATTGGATGAATATCCTTGGAGAGAACTTTCAGATTAGTTCTTATATAGTTAGCAGATGATTGGGGTTGCTGTGTCTTGGGCTTGAAATGGCTAAGGATCATTTTCTTCTCCTGAATATCATAGGCAACCATTAGCCTATGTTGATTAGTAGGTGTTGTCCTCATCAGTTGATTATAAAGCTGCATCCTTATTGGATCATTTCTAGCTTTTATATCAATAAAATTCTTCTTGATGTCCGAGCTTTGCTTGCTTTGAGGCCTGGTGAATGAAACTTCCACGCTATGTTGCCTCTCTAGCTCTTGCTGGAATGAGCTAGCTGAGGTGCCAGGTAGTGGAGATGTTTACTTCTCAGGTCTTCCCTACCCTCCCATGGTGCTTATGGTGTCTTCCACAAATTCCTCTTCCGAATATGGATTCAACCTCTCCCTCTTATCTCCCGTTTGTTCTAATGGTCCACTTGCAGGGGCATCCTCTTCTCTGTCTCTCTTTCTGCGCTTTTCCTCATTTTGAGGAGTCTCTAGAACAGGGGCTTCAGATGCCTTAGTTTGCGTTGGGGGAGCTTGTCCTTCACCCTGTTCTTGTGTTGTAGAGGGTTGATCATCCATGGTCTGCTATTCTGCATCCATTACCTCCTTGCCCTTTCCTGCTGAGCTGGCCTTTCGTGCTGCTTGCTCTAACCTCTTAGCAATAGATGTATCCCCTCCAATGTGCTGGGGCAGCTTGAAAGACTATTCAGATTCTTTGATGTCATTTGAGGGACAACGCAAAGTGGCTCTTAACTTTGATTTTATATACTTTAATTATCCAACGCAAAGTGGCTCTTAACTTCGATTTTATATACTTTAATTATCCTTCTCACATTCATAACATTAATGCGTAGTGTATTCTAACTAGATACTTTGTCACATTCATTTTAATATAAACACATTACATAACAATAATTTTTCACTAACATACCAATTACTTGCAATTACTTCACATAAACAAATATAACACAAATAACAGATATAGATACAAAAGACTTCTCCAAAGCTCCTTCTTCTTTATTAAGATAGATCTTTTAGTACATACAAGTTCTTGACCTGTGCACCTAGTTGTAGGTGGTACTTCGCACCAAAAAAACCCTCAAACACTGACCCTTTTGGAAACAACCCACAAGTAGGTCGAAATCTCACCCACGGTGGCCATGGGTGATTGCAGAACCAAGTTTCTGCAACCTTGAGGGACAACACAAAGTGGCTCTTAACTTCGATTTTATATACTTTAATTATCCTTCTAACATTCATAACATTACTGCATAGTGTATTCTAACTAAATACTTTTGTCACATTCATTTTAATATAAACACTTTACATAACAATAATTTTTTCACTAACATACCAATTACGTGCAATTACTTCACATAAACAAATATAACACAAATAATAGATATAGATACAAAAGACTTCTCCAAAGCTCCTTCTTCTTTATTAAGATAGATCTTTCAGTACATACAAGTTCTTGACCTGTGCACCCAGTTGCAGGTGGTTTGTGCACTCAGCTGCAAATCCTTTCCTTAAGACAGAACAAAAGACTCGATCACTTGTGCTCTCTCCATGTCATGTTCTAATGATGATCTTCAACAAAGCATTACATGTCCTTAAATACATTACAGTGGTACAAAAACCATGGTCCACATACCATGGACTGAACAAAACAATGAACTAAAACCCCGATACCTGTTACAAAATGAGGGGATTTGACCCACCTCGAAGCCCCTAGACATTGCACAGTAAACAATGAGTATGTGTTCAAATGATTTTATTGTAGGATGATTGTGCTAACACACATGTGTTGAGATAGTTGATATGTACTTGAGTGTAGTATGTGATGGTTGTAGAATTATGTCTAATGACAATGAGTTGACTATGGATTATGACATGATTGTTAGTCTTGGTAAAGGTTGATTTCAAATTAATAGATATGATTGTCTTGATATTTAGAACATGTGGTTGACATGTGTGAGTAGTTGCAAGAAACATGCTTGGTATTAGCATGACAAGGTAATAGTTGATGTGCTATATAACTGACAGTTGGGTGATGTGATAGTAAATATTAAGCCTTGATTAAAACAAGGTAAAAAGGTAAAAGAAAGGAATTGGGCAAGAATTCCTTTGGCTATGTTTGGAAACCCTAATTCCAAATGAATGAGTGTTTTGCATATAGGAAGTCTTACTAACCTTGAATTTGTCTGACATTATGGGGATATATCCTATATTCATGAACATGTATTTGACAGATATATTAGCTAGTTTGTAGTTACAGGTGGATTTGTCAAGGGAATTTGAGTCCCTTGAGACATGACACATATGTGTTTAGTTACAAAAGCGTGCTTGGTACAACAACATAAGGTAACTAATGTATTTTTATTTTCATTTATGCACTGACAGTTATGTGTTTATGGAAGCGTGGTGTAGGGGATTACATGGAAAAAGAGATTTCTATGAAATCTTAAAGAAGGCTCAGGTTGAGCTTTCCATTGGAGGATCGGGGAACCATGGGGATTGAGTCATGGTGTATAACGTTATTCTTTTTCTTTTGGTATTTTGTGATTTGTTGAGCTTGATTTGTGGTTTTTTCATTTATGTCTATGCAAGGCCTTGCTACTTTGTTTGTGGTGTCATATTGTTATTGGTTTTCATGATTTTCTTCTTGTTTGTTTCTTATGTTTTCCTTTTATGTTTTGATTCTTGGGAATTGGTTGGGAAAGAGGAAATTTAATGGAGCTCTAGGAGAGATGAATGAAACTTAGTAGATAATGTAAGACCTGAATGAAGCTCGGTGCATGAGTGAGGGCAGTTGAAGGTAAGAGTATGAAAACCAGTTGGACTGGTTGCATCCATTGGTGTAAATGGATGATGGCAGGACAACCATGGGAAAGGTAATCAAGAAAGGTAAGGTGAATAGATTTGAGGTGTCATATGCCTTTGCTATGTTGGGAACTGTTGTTCTCAATGTTGCACATGTGTTGCATGCATAAAGGGAGTTCTCTTAACCTTGACCTTATGATATCTTGTAACTATGGTGTGATCATGATTATGCTGATGTCTATATGTGTATATATTCATGTATGTATGTATGTCATGTATGACAGGGTCTTCATGGGTCATGATTGTTTTTATGCTAATATTTATATGTATATACGTATGTATGTATGTTGTTTTTTGACAGGATCATGATTGTCAGATGTTAATATTTATATGTATATGTATATGTATGTATGTATGTTGTTGTCTAACAAGAACATGATTGTCTAATACTAATATTTTATGTATATATATGTATGTATGTATGTTGTTGCCTAAGAGGGTCCTTAGGAATCATTCTTGTGGAAGAATGATTTCTTATGCAAGTGAATGACATGGAGAGGTTCATGGTTTATGAGGAATCAAGTGGGAGAGTAGTTAAGAAAAATATATGAGGTTAGTATCATGTGGATATGAATTGATATTATATGATTGTATTATGCCTATGTTCATGCTATGACAGGTAATTTTGAAGGATACATCAACTGAATGAAAACAATGTGCTTTGCAACATGCTAGGGTAAGCATGGATGGTGAAGATACACTGGAAGAAAGGTTGCTTGGTAGAGACAATGTGGTTTTGGATGTGTTGTACTACTATTATGCATATGTTTTATATGTTGTACATGCTACATCTGTGATGTTTTGTGCATGAAGTGTTGTGTATATATAGTGTGTGTGGATGTTGTTTATGCAATGTTATGTATAGGGTGGTATAGATAGTATTATGGGAATATTGCATATGCAGTATTGGGCATAAATGGTGCTATGTACATGTTGGATATGTGGCATTGTGCGCATATGGTGTTGTGCGCATGTTGGATATGGAGTGATGTGTATACATGATTCTATGTAAAGGTTGGATATGAAGTGGTATGTCCATGTGGTGTTGTGTGCATGTTGTACATGTCGTGTTATGTACATATGGTGTTGTGTGCATGATTGTACAAGTGGTGTTGTTACATGTCATGCATATGGTGTTGTGTACATGTGGTGTCGTGTAGATGTCATGCATGTGGTGTGGTGTACATATGGCATTATGTACATGTTGTATAGTTGGTATGATGTACATGTGGCATTGTGTACACGTTGTGCAGGTGGTGCCATGTGCATGTGATGTTGTGTACATGTTGTACAGATGTTGCTTTGTATAGGTGGTACTGTGTACATGTTGTACATATGGTACATGTGTACATGTGGTATTGTGTGCATGTCATACATGTTGTGTTGCGAGCATGCAGTACTATGTATGTGAATTGTGTAGTTGTGGTATCATGACATGTGTACTCATTGTGTTGTACTCTATGTAGTACATGTATTTTCTTGTGTCATACACCACTTGTAGGAGCATGTATGTGTTGTGGTGTACACCGGGCGTAGGTGTATGTATGTATGTGTTGTGTTGTACACCGAGTGCATGTGTATGTATGTGTTGTGGATGTAGGAGCATGTATGAGTTGTATGTCAGGCGTAGGTGGATGTATTGCAAGGTGTTGTATGTCATGTGTGGTTGTATGTGTGTGTTGCACATTATGTGTATGTGCACATGGTTGAGGAGAAGGCACTGGCTATTTGTCGAGTGTGGATAATGATCCAGTGCACATACAGAATAAGGAAAAAGGTAGAAGCTAAGGGTTGATTAAAGGATAAGTATCAATGTTTTGTTTCATTTTTATTATGCATGTGATTTATGATTCTGGTCTATGACGATTATGTGTGATCTATGATTTTGGTTTACGATGGTTACATATGATTTATGATTTTGATCTATGATGGTTGTGCTTTGAGCTAACCTGATGTGATATGTTTATAAATTATGATTTGGTCAAAGATGCTAGTTTGACTTGTTGTGACAGCAAGCGAACATAATTGCAAGTATACCTTATTGACGAGCTACCAGTGAGATATGATGTGAATTTACTTTTTTTTTTTCATTTTAAATCTAATGGAAGTTATGTTATTTGTACAGGAAGCATGGAAATGCCTGGTTGGGTGGTTGAAATCGACTGCAAGGATTAACAACAATAGAACAAGGATTTGGAAAATGCAGCAATATGTTGGTATAGCACTTCAGGAATATGGCCATTGTGGGACACTGATACCCAATAGTCTCCATTGATTTCCATGAGCATGCTATAACCGGTATCTTAACACTCAGGTTGTTCCCCAAAACTTGTTGAGAAAAGGGAATACGGCTGAGGTAACCACTAACCAATATTTTAGATGCAATTTCTAGCCAAACTGCACCTAGAGAGGGCTCTCTCTATATGATTTAACTTTGTTTATTTGAAGTTTTATGCTAGTTATGATGTGCAGAGGTTTGTTTTAAATGGGTTGCGATGGTGATTTCAAACAGAGGTAGGATGTAGGTCTGATAGAGTTAATTCCATTGGGCAATGGAGTCTATGAGGATGGACTGCTGAATGTGTTTCTGTGATGATATGCAACACTACAGAGCAAGAAAATTAGTTTAGAACAATATTGAAAGCTAGTGATTGATGGGATGTAGGCTAGGGGATAAAGGGCAGTCAAGAATCCTTTATCATGGTGGCAGAGGGAAGGTGTATGAATATTTTCAAGGAGCAGTGAAGAATTCCTTGACAATGTTCAGAATGAAGGAATTAGTAGAAATAAAAGCATTTAATAATTTCTATTTATTCTAATTGTGAAGAAAACATAAATAACAACAGGAATTGAACATAGAGTGTATTTAAATAAGTTATGGGCTATTCTTTTTACCTGTTGTTAAGATTATGAAACATATATGAGATTTGCAAACACAAAAAACACAAAAAACATAGTTAGAATAACTTATTAAGCGAAAGAAAGGCACAGGAATTCTGTAGCAGAGTCCAGAATCATCACTTCCACATTCAGAAGGTCCAACAGCAATGCATTTCAACACCCTTTGTATTAAGAAATATCTGAGTTATAACGCAATTCAATAGGAGAATCACCAACCTCGAATACATTCCTTGGGGAAGTATTTATAAAAAAGAGATTTACAAAATATCTTGTGGATCAGATATGAAACAATAACTCAGTTTACCTACTCTGTCAGAGAAATGAATGCAGAAATAAAGGCAGGAGTCATTGTGGCTATGCTGGCTGCTTTAATTGACTAGATATTTTAGACCTTTTACCCAGGAATTCGGCTAGCAGTTATGTCCTTGATTTTCCTTCCTGCGTTGCTGTCTTGATTTGTTCACCTGCTCTTGATCCATATTTAATGTGTCCTAATCCTTGCTTGATCTCCTTTCTTGATATTTGCCACGTGTCCTGCTATTTGACCAGGGGTAAGAAGGCACCAAGATCCAAATTACTTAGGAAAGACTTCCAGCATCCTCTGCCACCAGTGTTCTGTGGGCAACTGGTGTCTTTGTATCTTTACCAATATTTCATCAGCCTCAGTATACTTGTAAAAGGTAGGCTTGACTTCAAAAAGATGATTTATTTCATGTTCTATAAAAAATAATCCTTCCAATTTGCCATACAAGCTCTGTCCGGAAGGAGGTCCTGTGTCCTCTGAACTGCTGGATGATGCAGTGATTTGATTTGTTACATACATGTTTACCCTGTGAGCATACTATTGATGTGATAACAGTTTTTGATTGCTTGTTAGTAAACTGGGTAAACCTCTCTGTTGCAAGTTTGTGAATTTTTCTGTGAAGGCATCAATATCCATCTGCATCTCTTGACACTTCCTTTCCAAAGTCTGTATAAAACCTCTCATGGTTAGCACTTTCTTTATTGTCAAAATGGTGCCTGTCCTGTCAGTTATCTCTAAAGCTACTAACTATTCCTTAGTATTGGTTTTCAAAAAATGGATGAGCCTGTTAGCCTGCTCAGGCATATTTCCTAATGACGCCCTGGCCCTTTGAATTTGCTCTTGTGCTCTTTCTATTAATTCAATCTGTTCATAAACTGTCTTAATTGACCTCCATTGGTCAGTAATGGACTGGCCAATCTTGGTCCACAAAATCATCTTAATGTCTGTGAGAGGTTTTCGTAAGGTGAGATCCTTTTCCAATGATTTCACCTTGTTTTGCAGGGTCTTTACTTCTCTAGTTTTTTCTGCTACTGTTATCTTTGACTTGTCATAGCTCACCTCCAATTTGGCTAAATTTTCTTTTGTCTCTTTGAGCTCTGACATTTGAGCCTCTAGCTCTTTCACTGCTTTCATCATTTCTTCCATCTTCATGCTGGTCTCTAGCTCTGTTGTTGGTGCTAGTGTAGCATCTGTAGTTACTGTACCTGTTGTTGATGCTGGGATGGTAGGAGGGACTACTGTTGTACCTGTGGGGGGAGCAGTGGCACTTGCTGGAGCTGCTTCAAGTGGCTGGGAGGTGGACTCTCCCTACTTCTCTTTAATGGCCTTCTCCAATGCTTGCTCTGTTTCTGCCAATCTTTCATTCATTCTCATTAGCAGACTTACCATGTCCTCTTCCTCCTTTTGCTATGCAACCTCTGCAGTTTGTGGATGCACTGTTATTCGCAACTTTAGTTGCCTTTTGAGGGCTGCAATTTCCTCCTCCTTCTTCTTGATCAGTGCTTTGATGCCCTTTGCATCCTTAGGGTTATGCCCTAGATCGATGATGATTTCTTCTAAGGACTTAATCCTGTTGTCCTTTGCCAAGGAGGAAGCCTTTTCCAATTCTAATTGGGCAGAGGTATTGTGCAATGAATTTTTCAGTTGGTGAGCAACCAATGCCTTATCTGCCAAGATGGCATACACCATCTCCTCAGTTTGTTTATGTAAATTTGGTCAATTGGATGAATATCCTTGGAGAGAACTTTCAGATTAGTTCTTATATAGTTAGCAGATGATTGGGGTTGCTGTGTCTTGGGCTTGAAATGGCTAAGGATCATTTTCTTCTCCTGAATATCATAGGCAACCATTAGCCTATGTTGATTAGTAGGTGTTGTCCTCATCAGTTGATTATAAAGCTGCATCCTTATTGGATCATTTCTAGCTTTTATATCAATAAAATTCTTCTTGATGTCCGAGCTTTGCTTGCTTTGAGGCCTGGTGAATGAAACTTCCACGCTATGTTGCCTCTCTAGCTCTTGCTGGAATGAGCTAGCTGAGGTGCCAGGTAGTGGAGATGTTTACTTCTCAGGTCTTCCCTACCCTCCCATGGTGCTTATGGTGTCTTCCACAAATTCCTCTTCCGAATATGGATTCAACCTCTCCCTCTTATCTCCCGTTTGTTCTAATGGTCCACTTGCAGGGGCATCCTCTTCTCTGTCTCTCTTTCTGCGCTTTTCCTCATTTTGAGGAGTCTCTAGAACAGGGGCTTCAGATGCCTTAGTTTGCGTTGGGGGAGCTTGTCCTTCACCCTGTTCTTGTGTTGTAGAGGGTTGATCATCCATGGTCTGCTATTCTGCATCCATTACCTCCTTGCCCTTTCCTGCTGAGCTGGCCTTTCGTGCTGCTTGCTCTAACCTCTTAGCAATAGATGTATCCCCTCCAATGTGCTGGGGCAGCTTGAAAGGTACCTATCAGATTTCTTGATGTCATTGAAGGGACAACGCAAAGTGGCTCTTAACTTTGATTTTATATACTTTAATTATCCAACGCAAAGTGGCTCTTAACTTCGATTTTATATACTTTAATTATCCTTCTCACATTCATAACATTAATGCGTAGTGTATTCTAACTAGATACTTTGTCACATTCATTTTAATATAAACACATTACATAACAATAATTTTTCACTAACATACCAATTACTTGCAATTACTTCACATAAACAAATATAACACAAATAACAGATATAGATACAAAAGACTTCTCCAAAGCTCCTTCTTCTTTATTAAGATAGATCTTTTAGTACATACAAGTTCTTGACCTGTGCACCTAGTTGTAGGTGGTACTTCGCACCAAAAAAACCCTCAAACACTGACCCTTTTGGAAACAACCCACAAGTAGGTCGAAATCTCACCCACGGTGGCCATGGGTGATTGCAGAACCAAGTTTCTGCAACCTTGAGGGACAACACAAAGTGGCTCTTAACTTCGATTTTATATACTTTAATTATCCTTCTAACATTCATAACATTACTGCATAGTGTATTCTAACTAAATACTTTTGTCACATTCATTTTAATATAAACACTTTACATAACAATAATTTTTTCACTAACATACCAATTACGTGCAATTACTTCACATAAACAAATATAACACAAATAATAGATATAGATACAAAAGACTTCTCCAAAGCTCCTTCTTCTTTATTAAGATAGATCTTTCAGTACATACAAGTTCTTGACCTGTGCACCCAGTTGCAGGTGGTTTGTGCACTCAGCTGCAAATCCTTTCCTTAAGACAGAACAAAAGACTCGATCACTTGTGCTCTCTCCATGTCATGTTCTAATGATGATCTTCAACAAAGCATTACATGTCCTTAAATACATTACAGTGGTACAAAAACCATGGTCCACATACCATGGACTGAACAAAACAATGAACTAAAACCCCGATACCTGTTACAAAATGAGGGGATTTGACCCACCTCGAAGCCCCTAGACATTGCACAGTAAACAATGAGTATGTGTTCAAATGATTTTATTGTAGGATGATTGTGCTAACACACATGTGTTGAGATAGTTGATATGTACTTGAGTGTAGTATGTGATGGTTGTAGAATTATGTCTAATGACAATGAGTTGACTATGGATTATGACATGATTGTTAGTCTTGGTAAAGGTTGATTTCAAATTAATAGATATGATTGTCTTGATATTTAGAACATGTGGTTGACATGTGTGAGTAGTTGCAAGAAACATGCTTGGTATTAGCATGACAAGGTAATAGTTGATGTGCTATATAACTGACAGTTGGGTGATGTGATAGTAAATATTAAGCCTTGATTAAAACAAGGTAAAAAGGTAAAAGAAAGGAATTGGGCAAGAATTCCTTTGGCTATGTTTGGAAACCCTAATTCCAAATGAATGAGTGTTTTGCATATAGGAAGTCTTACTAACCTTGAATTTGTCTGACATTATGGGGATATATCCTATATTCATGAACATGTATTTGACAGATATATTAGCTAGTTTGTAGTTACAGGTGGATTTGTCAAGGGAATTTGAGTCCCTTGAGACATGACACATATGTGTTTAGTTACAAAAGCGTGCTTGGTACAACAACATAAGGTAACTAATGTATTTTTATTTTCATTTATGCACTGACAGTTATGTGTTTATGGAAGCGTGGTGTAGGGGATTACATGGAAAAAGAGATTTCTATGAAATCTTAAAGAAGGCTCAGGTTGAGCTTTCCATTGGAGGATCGGGGAACCATGGGGATTGAGTCATGGTGTATAACGTTATTCTTTTTCTTTTGGTATTTTGTGATTTGTTGAGCTTGATTTGTGGTTTTTTCATTTATGTCTATGCAAGGCCTTGCTACTTTGTTTGTGGTGTCATATTGTTATTGGTTTTCATGATTTTCTTCTTGTTTGTTTCTTATGTTTTCCTTTTATGTTTTGATTCTTGGGAATTGGTTGGGAAAGAGGAAATTTAATGGAGCTCTAGGAGAGATGAATGAAACTTAGTAGATAATGTAAGACCTGAATGAAGCTCGGTGCATGAGTGAGGGCAGTTGAAGGTAAGAGTATGAAAACCAGTTGGACTGGTTGCATCCATTGGTGTAAATGGATGATGGCAGGACAACCATGGGAAAGGTAATCAAGAAAGGTAAGGTGAATAGATTTGAGGTGTCATATGCCTTTGCTATGTTGGGAACTGTTGTTCTCAATGTTGCACATGTGTTGCATGCATAAAGGGAGTTCTCTTAACCTTGACCTTATGATATCTTGTAACTATGGTGTGATCATGATTATGCTGATGTCTATATGTGTATATATTCATGTATGTATGTATGTCATGTATGACAGGGTCTTCATGGGTCATGATTGTTTTTATGCTAATATTTATATGTATATACGTATGTATGTATGTTGTTTTTTGACAGGATCATGATTGTCAGATGTTAATATTTATATGTATATGTATATGTATGTATGTATGTTGTTGTCTAACAAGAACATGATTGTCTAATACTAATATTTTATGTATATATATGTATGTATGTATGTTGTTGCCTAAGAGGGTCCTTAGGAATCATTCTTGTGGAAGAATGATTTCTTATGCAAGTGAATGACATGGAGAGGTTCATGGTTTATGAGGAATCAAGTGGGAGAGTAGTTAAGAAAAATATATGAGGTTAGTATCATGTGGATATGAATTGATATTATATGATTGTATTATGCCTATGTTCATGCTATGACAGGTAATTTTGAAGGATACATCAACTGAATGAAAACAATGTGCTTTGCAACATGCTAGGGTAAGCATGGATGGTGAAGATACACTGGAAGAAAGGTTGCTTGGTAGAGACAATGTGGTTTTGGATGTGTTGTACTACTATTATGCATATGTTTTATATGTTGTACATGCTACATCTGTGATGTTTTGTGCATGAAGTGTTGTGTATATATAGTGTGTGTGGATGTTGTTTATGCAATGTTATGTATAGGGTGGTATAGATAGTATTATGGGAATATTGCATATGCAGTATTGGGCATAAATGGTGCTATGTACATGTTGGATATGTGGCATTGTGCGCATATGGTGTTGTGCGCATGTTGGATATGGAGTGATGTGTATACATGATTCTATGTAAAGGTTGGATATGAAGTGGTATGTCCATGTGGTGTTGTGTGCATGTTGTACATGTCGTGTTATGTACATATGGTGTTGTGTGCATGATTGTACAAGTGGTGTTGTTACATGTCATGCATATGGTGTTGTGTACATGTGGTGTCGTGTAGATGTCATGCATGTGGTGTGGTGTACATATGGCATTATGTACATGTTGTATAGTTGGTATGATGTACATGTGGCATTGTGTACACGTTGTGCAGGTGGTGCCATGTGCATGTGATGTTGTGTACATGTTGTACAGATGTTGCTTTGTATAGGTGGTACTGTGTACATGTTGTACATATGGTACATGTGTACATGTGGTATTGTGTGCATGTCATACATGTTGTGTTGCGAGCATGCAGTACTATGTATGTGAATTGTGTAGTTGTGGTATCATGACATGTGTACTCATTGTGTTGTACTCTATGTAGTACATGTATTTTCTTGTGTCATACACCACTTGTAGGAGCATGTATGTGTTGTGGTGTACACCGGGCGTAGGTGTATGTATGTATGTGTTGTGTTGTACACCGAGTGCATGTGTATGTATGTGTTGTGGATGTAGGAGCATGTATGAGTTGTATGTCAGGCGTAGGTGGATGTATTGCAAGGTGTTGTATGTCATGTGTGGTTGTATGTGTGTGTTGCACATTATGTGTATGTGCACATGGTTGAGGAGAAGGCACTGGCTATTTGTCGAGTGTGGATAATGATCCAGTGCACATACAGAATAAGGAAAAAGGTAGAAGCTAAGGGTTGATTAAAGGATAAGTATCAATGTTTTGTTTCATTTTTATTATGCATGTGATTTATGATTCTGGTCTATGACGATTATGTGTGATCTATGATTTTGGTTTACGATGGTTACATATGATTTATGATTTTGATCTATGATGGTTGTGCTTTGAGCTAACCTGATGTGATATGTTTATAAATTATGATTTGGTCAAAGATGCTAGTTTGACTTGTTGTGACAGCAAGCGAACATAATTGCAAGTATACCTTATTGACGAGCTACCAGTGAGATATGATGTGAATTTACTTTTTTTTTTTCATTTTAAATCTAATGGAAGTTATGTTATTTGTACAGGAAGCATGGAAATGCCTGGTTGGGTGGTTGAAATCGACTGCAAGGATTAACAACAATAGAACAAGGATTTGGAAAATGCAGCAATATGTTGGTATAGCACTTCAGGAATATGGCCATTGTGGGACACTGATACCCAATAGTCTCCATTGATTTCCATGAGCATGCTATAACCGGTATCTTAACACTCAGGTTGTTCCCCAAAACTTGTTGAGAAAAGGGAATACGGCTGAGGTAACCACTAACCAATATTTTAGATGCAATTTCTAGCCAAACTGCACCTAGAGAGGGCTCTCTCTATATGATTTAACTTTGTTTATTTGAAGTTTTATGCTAGTTATGATGTGCAGAGGTTTGTTTTAAATGGGTTGCGATGGTGATTTCAAACAGAGGTAGGATGTAGGTCTGATAGAGTTAATTCCATTGGGCAATGGAGTCTATGAGGATGGACTGCTGAATGTGTTTCTGTGATGATATGCAACACTACAGAGCAAGAAAATTAGTTTAGAACAATATTGAAAGCTAGTGATTGATGGGATGTAGGCTAGGGGATAAAGGGCAGTCAAGAATCCTTTATCATGGTGGCAGAGGGAAGGTGTATGAATATTTTCAAGGAGCAGTGAAGAATTCCTTGACAATGTTCAGAATGAAGGAATTAGTAGAAATAAAAGCATTTAATAATTTCTATTTATTCTAATTGTGAAGAAAACATAAATAACAACAGGAATTGAACATAGAGTGTATTTAAATAAGTTATGGGCTATTCTTTTTACCTGTTGTTAAGATTATGAAACATATATGAGATTTGCAAACACAAAAAACACAAAAAACATAGTTAGAATAACTTATTAAGCGAAAGAAAGGCACAGGAATTCTGTAGCAGAGTCCAGAATCATCACTTCCACATTCAGAAGGTCCAACAGCAATGCATTTCAACACCCTTTGTATTAAGAAATATCTGAGTTATAACGCAATTCAATAGGAGAATCACCAACCTCGAATACATTCCTTGGGGAAGTATTTATAAAAAAGAGATTTACAAAATATCTTGTGGATCAGATATGAAACAATAACTCAGTTTACCTACTCTGTCAGAGAAATGAATGCAGAAATAAAGGCAGGAGTCATTGTGGCTATGCTGGCTGCTTTAATTGACTAGATATTTTAGACCTTTTACCCAGGAATTCGGCTAGCAGTTATGTCCTTGATTTTCCTTCCTGCGTTGCTGTCTTGATTTGTTCACCTGCTCTTGATCCATATTTAATGTGTCCTAATCCTTGCTTGATCTCCTTTCTTGATATTTGCCACGTGTCCTGCTATTTGACCAGGGGTAAGAAGGCACCAAGATCCAAATTACTTAGGAAAGACTTCCAGCATCCTCTGCCACCAGTGTTCTGTGGGCAACTGGTGTCTTTGTATCTTTACCAATATTTCATCAGCCTCAGTATACTTGTAAAAGGTAGGCTTGACTTCAAAAAGATGATTTATTTCATGTTCTATAAAAAATAATCCTTCCAATTTGCCATACAAGCTCTGTCCGGAAGGAGGTCCTGTGTCCTCTGAACTGCTGGATGATGCAGTGATTTGATTTGTTACATACATGTTTACCCTGTGAGCATACTATTGATGTGATAACAGTTTTTGATTGCTTGTTAGTAAACTGGGTAAACCTCTCTGTTGCAAGTTTGTGAATTTTTCTGTGAAGGCATCAATATCCATCTGCATCTCTTGACACTTCCTTTCCAAAGTCTGTATAAAACCTCTCATGGTTAGCACTTTCTTTATTGTCAAAATGGTGCCTGTCCTGTCAGTTATCTCTAAAGCTACTAACTATTCCTTAGTATTGGTTTTCAAAAAATGGATGAGCCTGTTAGCCTGCTCAGGCATATTTCCTAATGACGCCCTGGCCCTTTGAATTTGCTCTTGTGCTCTTTCTATTAATTCAATCTGTTCATAAACTGTCTTAATTGACCTCCATTGGTCAGTAATGGACTGGCCAATCTTGGTCCACAAAATCATCTTAATGTCTGTGAGAGGTTTTCGTAAGGTGAGATCCTTTTCCAATGATTTCACCTTGTTTTGCAGGGTCTTTACTTCTCTAGTTTTTTCTGCTACTGTTATCTTTGACTTGTCATAGCTCACCTCCAATTTGGCTAAATTTTCTTTTGTCTCTTTGAGCTCTGACATTTGAGCCTCTAGCTCTTTCACTGCTTTCATCATTTCTTCCATCTTCATGCTGGTCTCTAGCTCTGTTGTTGGTGCTAGTGTAGCATCTGTAGTTACTGTACCTGTTGTTGATGCTGGGATGGTAGGAGGGACTACTGTTGTACCTGTGGGGGGAGCAGTGGCACTTGCTGGAGCTGCTTCAAGTGGCTGGGAGGTGGACTCTCCCTACTTCTCTTTAATGGCCTTCTCCAATGCTTGCTCTGTTTCTGCCAATCTTTCATTCATTCTCATTAGCAGACTTACCATGTCCTCTTCCTCCTTTTGCTATGCAACCTCTGCAGTTTGTGGATGCACTGTTATTCGCAACTTTAGTTGCCTTTTGAGGGCTGCAATTTCCTCCTCCTTCTTCTTGATCAGTGCTTTGATGCCCTTTGCATCCTTAGGGTTATGCCCTAGATCGATGATGATTTCTTCTAAGGACTTAATCCTGTTGTCCTTTGCCAAGGAGGAAGCCTTTTCCAATTCTAATTGGGCAGAGGTATTGTGCAATGAATTTTTCAGTTGGTGAGCAACCAATGCCTTATCTGCCAAGATGGCATACACCATCTCCTCAGTTTGTTTATGTAAATTTGGTCAATTGGATGAATATCCTTGGAGAGAACTTTCAGATTAGTTCTTATATAGTTAGCAGATGATTGGGGTTGCTGTGTCTTGGGCTTGAAATGGCTAAGGATCATTTTCTTCTCCTGAATATCATAGGCAACCATTAGCCTATGTTGATTAGTAGGTGTTGTCCTCATCAGTTGATTATAAAGCTGCATCCTTATTGGATCATTTCTAGCTTTTATATCAATAAAATTCTTCTTGATGTCCGAGCTTTGCTTGCTTTGAGGCCTGGTGAATGAAACTTCCACGCTATGTTGCCTCTCTAGCTCTTGCTGGAATGAGCTAGCTGAGGTGCCAGGTAGTGGAGATGTTTACTTCTCAGGTCTTCCCTACCCTCCCATGGTGCTTATGGTGTCTTCCACAAATTCCTCTTCCGAATATGGATTCAACCTCTCCCTCTTATCTCCCGTTTGTTCTAATGGTCCACTTGCAGGGGCATCCTCTTCTCTGTCTCTCTTTCTGCGCTTTTCCTCATTTTGAGGAGTCTCTAGAACAGGGGCTTCAGATGCCTTAGTTTGCGTTGGGGGAGCTTGTCCTTCACCCTGTTCTTGTGTTGTAGAGGGTTGATCATCCATGGTCTGCTATTCTGCATCCATTACCTCCTTGCCCTTTCCTGCTGAGCTGGCCTTTCGTGCTGCTTGCTCTAACCTCTTAGCAATAGATGTATCCCCTCCAATGTGCTGGGGCAGCTTGAAAGGTACCTATC
>APFE030295730.1:0-32178 GCA_000404065.3 Pinus taeda | reverse complement strand
TATATATATATCAATAAATTTATTTATGTTGTTGTCAAGAAAGCATTGTGGTTGTAATGAAAAAAGAGAGAGCTCATAATGTATCCTTTTGCATATAAACCCATAAATACAATGGAATTATTGAGCCTCATTCTTCAATAATGTTGTTAGAGGTGTTGCTAGACCATGATTATTGACAAACTAGCAATAATATCTCATCAATCCTAAGAATCCTATGAGATTCTTTGAAGTTATGGGAATCAGTCATTCTATCATAGCTTCAATTTTGTTAGGGTCCACTTTAAATTACATTAGATATACTACGACTTAAACGTTCCAAAGTTCTAAATTCCAAATGCACATTTGGAAGGCTTTGCATATAGTTGTTTCCCATCTAATAATTGTAAGACCATGTCAACATGTTGTGCATTCTCTTCTAAATATTTGTTGTAGATTAGTATATCATCAAAATACTACTAACAAACATGTTGTAGGGAAGTGTTTGAAAATAGAATGCATCAAGCTTTGAAATGTGGGTGCATTAGTAAAGCCTAATGGTAACAACAAAAACTCATAATGGCCTTCATTGTTCAAAAGGTTATTTTATGGATGTATTTTTACCTCATTATGGTTTGATGATATCCAACTCCCTATAATTCATGCAATAATCATCAATGACTAGAATAAGAAACTTATATTTGAAGATTGTCCTATTGTAACACCCCTAATATACCCCCCTTCAATTTTGTAATGTAATGATTATAAATTTATTTAAATGGCCTCAAGAGTGGGATCATGGATCCATGATATGAGGAGTAAAAGGAAGAATAACTTGAGTGGTGTTAGCTAGCACCATTGTTTAATCAAATGTGTAGCTAGCAAGAAAGATCTTGAAGAATGAAGAACACGGAGAGACACACAAGAAAAAGGACAAAAAAGGCATTCAAACAATGAAAAAAAGGCTCTCTCTAGAGATGAAAGAAATGGGATGAAGGACATAATTGGATTTTTGGGTTGAAAAAACACCCAGAAAGGTAAATTCCTGCAGTGGTTGCCACAACTAATAAACCATTTGTAACAAAGAAATTCCCATACACTCAGTGTTGAGCATGATTTATGGTGGAGTTTACTTGAAAATTCCCCTTGGATCATGGATCTGGCTCAGGGTTGACTACTATAGGAAATTACAAGATGTAGATAGTCTATGGTTGGGTGGAAAATCAAAGTCCCACTTTCAATTTTAGCCATTGTTATATTTTAGAAGTGCTATTAATTGCGAGTTGTGAATATGATGATTAGTTCTTTATTGAATTGATGTATAGCTTTGTGATAATCTTGCATGGTTGTAGGAAACTATTACATGGAATCAATAGGGAAAAGCCTTGATTGTTATGTGGAATATATTGAAACTCTACCTCGAGGCTATAAGAAAGATGTCTTGATTTTATGTGCAATTTAATATGTTGCATGTGGACATGCAAGGCTATGTGATTATTATTGCTCACTTTTTGTTGCTATAACATTTCCTATGGGAGGTTACAAAAGATCAAACTTGGACAATGGTGAGGGGAAATCCTATTGATCCTTTGGTCCATTTTTCATATCTGAAGTCATGAAATTTTAGGAAATATGATCAGAGGAGTTGGGCTTCCTAAATGCATCTTTAAACAAGTAACACTAGAATTTTTGCTATAACTTTTCCTCTACGAAGTTCCATAAGCTAAAATTTGGATGATGGTGAGGGAAAAAAATTTCGATCATCTAGTCCAATTTTCAAATCTTGGGTCGTGATACTTTAGGAGATATGATTAGAGGAAGTTGAGCTTCTGGAATGCTCCTAAAATCATGCTTCAAACATGAAATGTTGACATCTCTCCTATAACTTTTATTTTGGGAGATTCTAGAATCTAAAACTTGGACAATAGTGAGGAGAAATATTGATGATCATCTCATACAAATTTAATATCTTGGGTCACGATATTTTAGGATATATGATTAGAGAAAGTTGAGCTTCCTGAATACTCCTAATTCATGCATCAAATAGGTCATGTTAGCATTTCTGCTATATCTTTTCATTTGAGGGGTTCCAAAAGTTGAAACTTGAACAATAGTGAGGATAAATCTCACTAATCATCTAGTTTAGTTTTTAGAACTTGGACTGTTATAATTGAGGGGATATGCCCTAAGGAAGTGATATTTTAGTTTGCATGCAAAGTGTTTGAAGAAATGCCTAAATGGTTTAATAATTCCTTGCTTAAAAATTGTTTGATGAAATACCCCAATGAAAATGTTGTTTTATGAATGGGGATAGTACTTTTGTGTGATATTACTTTGTAGTTGATATATGCCTATTTTCATGCAAAGAATTTGAAGAAATGTGTTAAATGTGTTTCATTACAATTTGCATACAAACTATTTGATAAAATACCTCAAAGGCAGAAATCAAAAGTTGCATGATTGAGTTGTATGTTTCAAATAGTATGTTAAAAGTGGAATTAGAGAAATGTTTATGATTTGATTTCATACAAAATGTATACAAGAAAAATACTACTCAGTTGATTGTATACAAAGTATTTGAAGAAATTTTTACATGTAAAGTGTTTGACAAAATGTATGAGAGATGAAAATCAAGTTTTTGCAAGTGTGGTTACAATAAATTTAATACGGGTGTGTGACAAAGTGGTACCATAGCTTATTATCAAGCTAGTAAAAGGAAAAAGAAAATTTTTGGGTACCTCGTAACCTTTGTAAGTCATTGAGGGAATTAGGTATGTTAGAAATTTGTATCAATGCTTTTAGGTTTAACATTTGGATGGGATGGGCTCTATGAAAAATGAAATAAAGAGCAAAGGTTCTACACTAGATCTTTGGAGGTTAAAAATTTGGAACTCTGTGTTTTTTAAAGAATGATTGTTTGTTGGGTGCAAGTGTTTATTGTTTGTTGAATTTTGTTGCCAATTATTTACTACAAGAATATTTGGTTATGTGAAATTTTTTTGTTGTATATATGAATACACTGATGTTACTTAAAGATTGATTTGAGTTGATGTAGCAAGATAAACATGCAGAATGCTGACTATATTTATTAGAGCAATCGAACATGATTGCAAAAGTTCATGGTTGAATGATGTGACCAAAATTATGAGGGGGGAATCTATTAACTTATTTCTTGCTACTTTACACTTAGATACTTTGAGAAGTTGTCATAATTTGATAAATAATAACATAGTCATGATAAAATGCAAGATATGAAATAATCTAGAGATGCATGTCCATTAAATAGATATTAAATAATGATATGTTATATGCATGATGGTATGCTAGGTGGATACAATAATGGATGTGTGGGCATAAAGACTGGGTTGTTTGTTGTCATAACATGATTCAGATGACTAATATTGGTTAATTATAAACATGTAACTAGGATCATGTTGACAATACAATAAATAAGCCAATGAAATTGTTGCATTTAGTCTTGGGGAGCCAAGGCTATGGAAAATAAGGCATTGATGAGAGCCTAGCAAAGGTAATACCAATGCTTGTTGATATTCATGTTGTCACAATATGGTGAGTACATTAATATGAGGTTTGCTACCAGTAAGTGGTCTTCTCCAGATGAGTTCTCTAAAAATTATTGATTATGATTCTTCAACTTCATGCACACTTAAAGTATTAATGGAATGCTTTATTATGTGCATGATATGAGTATGTGCTTATGAGATTTCATGAAGGAATGATCATGCTATAAGACAATTGTACTAATACAATGTGTGTTAATATAGTTGATATTCACATGAGTGTGAGTGCTAGTTGCAGCACTATGGTTGATGACTATGTGTTGATTGCAGACTATGGCATGGCTAATAACCTTGGTAAAAGGTTGATTTCAAACTTTGATGATGCTAGTCTTGGTAAAATGTTGATTTCCAATCTTGTGATAACATGGTTATAAACATGTTGATATGTACTATGGATTCTTAGAACATGTGACTGACATGAATTTTAGATGTGTGAATGATCGTAGATAAACATGCTTGGAATTAGCATGGAAAAGTAAGAACATATTTTTTATGTTGATATAACTAATATATGGGTGTATGTGACAACACATAAGAAGACTCAATTGCAGTAGGAAGTAAAAGCATAGATAGTGGTATGGTGTAGCATACTATGGACAAAGTTCATCAAGAACAAGAAAGGGGAAGTTCCCATGAAAGAGCATATGCTTCCAGGAGCTATTTTGAAGGATGTTAAAATTTTAAGGTTGTCATAAAACCTTGGAGAAGACTTGGTGAGATATATGTGTTTGTGTGTGTGTGTACACACACACACATATGCACATAATGGTGACAAACACATTGAACACCAAAACTCATGTGATTGAGTTGTTATGGGTTATGAATGTTTTATATGTTTCATATTTTATTGATTGACTTCATATTTCTTTTGTTGTTTTGACTATTTGCCTTGAGCATGGCCATGTTGCTTTTTGTTTTTGCCTTATGTTTCCATTTTCTTTGTTGTGATTATTTCTTTTTTCCTTTCATGGTTTGGTCTGGGTGGTTGGTTGGGTGTGAGAAGTGAAAGACAAAAAGAGCTCTAGCAAAGAGTTGGATTGTAAAAAGAAAGAAAAAAGAAAAAAATAAACCCAATTTGAAGTGCATGACCTTGGATAGGCCTTGTGCGTAAGATAAATGGCAGTAAGGTGATAGAAGAAGATGACATAACAACTAAAATGGACCTGGCTCAGTCTACTTGAAAAAAATGGGCAACAATGTAACAACCATGAAAAATAGCATAAGAAGGGTGTTCTATTAACCAAATTGTGCATGGCTACTATATGCATTCTTTATTATATGAATAAGAGGAAATGAAATGAACATAGAACAATAAATTTTGGTTCTGTAAGTTTTAGCTTTGTACACAAATTACCTACAAAAGAATTCTTAAATTAGAAAATATACAATGGCAAGAACATAAAACAAATATACACATAGATTTTCCCCTGGATCCCAAAACCGTGACTACCAAATTGATTTTTCATTATATTCATTTCAATGTTACAATACATATATATACATGTTGAAGCATTCATAAATCTCAATCCACTAAATCTAGATTAGAACATAATCATAGTTCCCTTGACCGTATCTACAAAATACCATGGGGAAAATACCATCAAGCCCAAAACCATGTGCAAAGCCAATGCACAAAACCATGGATAGGTCTTCCCACCATCTTTAGGTCTGCCCCCCATCCTTGGGCCCACATAATTGTTTTTTTCCCGGAACACTACCTCGGACCTTGTGCATGGGGCCTACCACCCCACTACAAACCCCCGATAGGGGGGCCTCCCCCCCACCCCACCCCTTGTGACCCCTCCACTACGCCCGACGCAACGTACAACGCATGGAGCTAGTTGTGGAAATAATATAATACACACCCAACAAGTTCAAAAGTTCATTTTTTGAGAACCATCATAATATTAAGAAAAGTGGTTAATATTTAAAATATGATCATTGTGTGAATGGTACGAAAATGGAATTTGTATTTTCCATGTTGTGGGAAACATAGTGAAATTATTTAATGGATTCCATGCCACATGGAATATCCAATGGGACTAGTGTGCAAAGTGACCTATCATTGTTAACTACCATTGTTATTGTGCTTATGTTGATGCTCCTGGCCTTCTTTATGTGCATGGATGAAAATAATAAATGTTGGAAATCGGCAGTATGTGCTTAGCATGGATGAGGACATGTTGAAAGTGAATGCAAATGAAAATGCCTTCATGAAACTTTCATTGAAATCCATAAATAACTAAACTGATAAAATTATGATTAATGTGTGTGGTGCTAAGACCATTTTAGGAATTGTTGAGCATTGCAGACAACAGGAGGATCATAAGCTAGTTAAACCCTTCAAAAGGTTTTAGCTGAAAATGCTAGGAATGACAGCCAAGTAAATGAAGCCAACGATGAGACTAGAAAAAAGAGTAAAAAAGAAGGCATTGGGTAGGAATTCCTTCACGTGAAATTGAAAAGTTGTTGTTTCTAAAGTATGCATGATTACATGGATACCAGAAAGTGGTATGGTGAGGGCAGGGAGTCTTTGGTATGAAATATTGCAATGACTAATTATTGAAATGGTGAATTAAAGTGATAATGAATTAAGAGATATGCATTTCTTGGTCCTAACTTATTAGTCCAATGGAATGAATATTTGATTACATCATGAAATGCTTGAAATAAATGTGGTGCACATGTATAATACCATTTCGATTTATTTGAACAAGAGCAATAGAATTGTTATGGTGTAACAATTTCGAAGTCACTTCAGGCTACTGTAAATTTATGTAATTATATATGTATGTATGAACACTGACAAGTGTTGGATCATTGGAAAATCAAGTTGCAAGAAAAGTGTTGGAATGCTGGGAAATCAAATTACCATGACAAATTAACACCACCTACAAATAAGCCCAACAACATGATTAAAATTCTCATAACTATGAGATCGGGCTCTTGGATGAAGCAAGGATTGGGAAATTTAAATTCATTGTTTGAAGTTTTGAGCATATCTCATGAAATAAATTAAATGGTATGGCACAGGTGGTAAGATGGAGTTGGGAGCTCAGGAAGAAGATTGCCAATAAGGCATTGCAGCTTGTGGCACTTTGTTTAACTCATGGGAGCGAGTCATAATCTAGACCCTGACTATAAGACTCCATAAGTATTGCAGGGGAGCATGCTAGACAATGACTTGGCCTTGAGAATCCATGCACATGTCATTAGAGCATGATAGATGGCTACTTGGCTATAAGGTTGATCCAGGTGGATGTCAGTTTCCACCCGCCTATTCCACTAGGACCCTCACCACTGTCTCTTTCAATTTTTTAGTTTCCTTAACTGTAGCACAATTTACTATTTTTAGCAATTTTTGGGTCCTTAACTTTCGAAGATGTTTTGAGGCCCTAAACAAAGTTCTTTGGGAAAATCATAGCCAACAAGAGTCAAAACTATTTTTGGCTACTCAAAATGTATTCCTCAGATAGATCTTTCTAACGAGGTATTGTATGTATCAAATAGAGATCGTATGCCAAAATTACGACCCCGGGAAGTTGATGTACCAATATACCCAAACAAGGCCCTTAATTTTGGTGCTTCATCTCCTAGGGTTAGGTTTTTGGATGTTTAGGAGTTTCCATTATTTCTCAATAATAAATAGATCTTTGAGCCTCATTGTAACATAGTTCAGAGGCATTGTAAGTGTTATTTCTGTTATATCTTTGTATTTATGGTTATATCTATAATTTGTTGTGTTCCCATTTAAGTTTGAATCAGTGGTATTAGAGTGGTCTTCTCTTTCTCTTCTTTTCTTTTCCTATCCCCAATGAGGCCGAGATAAAAGGAGTTAGGGCTTGAACTGGTCGAACCTTTGTAAGACCAACCTTAAAAAACCCAACAGCCTCCCATGGGGGAAGAAAAGAAATACGAGGGGGTAGGAGATCCTTTCAAAATCTTGCTCGAAGAAGACCTTGAGCGACATAGGAATGCGATGATGGACAAATTTTCCCAGATCCTTCAACGTCTACCCAAGGGTGATGCATCTATTTCCAGCAACTACTCAAGAAGTGCCACACCCTTTAAGGTACAAGTTAACTTTGACATTCCCATATTTGAGGGTCAAATAGATGCGGACGTCGTAGATAAATGGCTAAATCTGATAGAAGGATATTTTTCTGTTCATGATTTTTCCATCCGGGAAAATATTACTTTTTCTCTTCTCAAAGTCGCCCCCCACGTCAAGGACTGGTGGGAAACCTACTGTGAGCAGAAGGATGAAAGTTCGCCCTCACTATTTTCAGTCGCACCCACTTGGGATTCATTCTAGGAAGTCATCAAGGAGCAGTACTACCCTGTCGGGAGCTATGAGGATAAATACATAAATTGGACCACACTGCAACAGGGAAGGGACCAAGATGTGCCAGAGTTTACCAATGTTTTTCATACCCTTCGCACGAAGTTAGGTATCAAGGATTCTGAGAAACATTTGGTACTCAAGTACCGTGACTGCCTACATAGGTACATCTAGGATAAGATGGAGTTCCTAGACATCTCCTCTCTCAGCATGATGTACTAATATGATGTGGAGATCGAGCAAAATCTTAAACAGAAAAGTGAGACTTTGGATCTGCTAATCTGAAGCAAGGGAAAGGCGCCCCCAAACCATAGAGCAAAGGGAAAAGCCAAGGCGGGGTGACCCAGGATAACCTGCCAAAGCCGAAAGCAAAGAACAACACCACGAATACAAAGAAGAACACGAGAAAGTGGTGTGAGTTCCATAAGAGCTCCACTCACAACACAAGTGAGTGTTGGGCCAAGCAGTCACTAGTGGTCGAGCCGAAGGCTTCTGAATTAGATGCATGTTCTAACTCTAAGTCAGAACCCAACAAGAGGAGTGACAAAGGGAAGCATATTATTGATGCGGAGCCCAGTGCCACTATTACCACCACCAAGATCCAAAAGAATGAGCCTAAAGATCCAAAGGAGGGGGAGCGTCTCTTCCACTCATAGATGTGGATGAAGGGTTCACCGCTGCAATTTAAAGTTGACAATGGGAGCCAAAAGAACCTCATTTCAGCAAACGTCATGAAGTGATTGGGCCTATCGACCACACCACACCTGCAATCGTACAACATTGGGTGGCTTCATGATAGGTCCCTATAATACTAGTGATTACCCCATTACTATTGTAGTTGTATCCCTTATTAATATTGTTGTGTTCCTATTGTCCCCATATTTTTATTACTATGCCCCATAGAATCCCTCTATTGTTATTTTTGTGGCTTTATATTATTATTCTTAGGTCAGCTGGGTTATATTGTGACTCCTTAGACTCCTATATATCGAAAGGAGGTTTTGTCATTTGAATCATCCAAGAATTGTTCATTCATTTAATGTAAATGAGGTTTCCCCCTCGAAGAGGCTAAATTCTAAGGTGTTGATCTATCTTTTCTATCTTTTTCTTGAGCTGGTTTCATAACACTTCACCAAGGATGAGATCTCTGAGTCGGCCAGTAGTGCCACCGTCCCTACAACATCAAGCCCTTCATATATGAGGTACTGTGTGATGTTTCTCCTCTTGAAATTTGTGATGTATTATTAGGACAAAAATACTTATGGAAGATACATCCAGTATATGAGTCGAGACCTCGCTCTGTTATTATTTCTTAGGGTAATACATTATACTTGATACCAAAGTTAGCTCTGTCTACCGCCATCTCTTTGATCTCTGCTAATTAAATCAGTGAGATTATCTCCCAAATGCAGAAATTTGTTTTCTTTCTGATTCAATATCAAAGTAAGGGGAAGGTCATAGCCACATCCATGGCCCCCAAGAAGGGTTCCTCCACGTAATAGAAGCAGGTGGATACGGTCATGGAAGAATACAGGGACATCTTCTCCTCACCCACTGGGGTACTCTTGCATTTTCAGGTCAAGAATCCACGAACCTGGGATGAGAGTCTTCCCTATATGCAACATAGTTATAATAGAGCTCTCCATAGCTCGACTGGTCATGTTCCCGTTAAAATAGGTATGGATTTCAACCATTGTGTCTGATTGATGTTGCCATGCCTCATGCGACTACACAGACAGAATTCACACATGTATTGTTTGGGAATGATAAAGCGACCAGATTTATTAAACGCATCCGACACATCTGCTAGCAAGTTCACGACATCTTGGAGAATTCAAATGCCAAGTACAAGTAGTGACATGATCAACATTGAGAGCCACACAAGTTTCAAGTGGGCGACAAGTTTTGGCTACATTTGCATAAAAAAATTCCTTACCGAAGCCCATCGGAAGCTTAGACCACTCCAATATGGTCCTTACACCATTACCAAGGTTTTGGGAGAAAATTATTTTGAGCTCGGCATTCCCCCATTCCTTGGCCTACACCCAGAGTTCAATGTGGACCGCCTTTGACCATACTTCCCACCATTACTAGACACATCAAACATTGAAAAACAACTCACACCAATAGAGTTAAACATAGACTACATGGAACAGGCCACAACTGATCGGATTATGGACACACAGTTTCAGAACAATCGCTAGCAAAATATCCAACTATATTGGGTTGTCAAAGTTGGCCAACTCCTGCACCAAGGCAAGTGCCTCACCAGGGACCAAGTTCAGTAGAAGTTTCCCCATCTCAGGGAGGCACTCAACACAATGGGGACCATTGCTTCCTAACGGGGGAGGATTGATCCAGGTAGATGTTGGTGGCCACCCACCTATTCCACTAAGACCCCCACCACTATATCTTTTAGTTTTTTAGTTTCCTTAATTGTAGTACAATTTACTATTTTTAGCGGTATTTCGCGTCCTGAACTTCCAAAGTCGTTTTAAGGCCCTACACGACGTTTTTTGGGAAAACTTGGCCAAATAGAGTTCATGGAGTAGTTTTTGTCGCTTGAAAGTTGTATTCCTCAGATAGATATTTCTAACGAGGTATTGTGCACATAAAATGGAGATCATATGCCAAAGTTACAACCCCAGGAAGTTGATGTAGCAATTTACCCAAATGGGGCCCATAGTTTTGGTGCTTCATCTCCTAGGGCTAGGTTTTTGGATGTTTAGGGTTTTCCATTGTTGCTCAATAATAAATAGGCCTCTGAGCCTCCTTGTAACATAGCTCAAATGCATGTAGCCACCACATCTCTTCTCAGAGATAAGCTACCATTGCCCTAGCTAGTCTTGTTTCCATTCTGTTTGTAAGCATATTTCAGTATTTGATAGTAATGAAATGAAGTGTTATTTCTCATGCATCTCTGTATTTATGGTTATATCTATAATTTGTTGCATTCCTATTTAAGTTCGGATCAAAGACACAAATGAATACCCCATGCAGGAAATCCCTTTGATAGGTAGACTTCCTAAAATGGGGGTTTCCAGTGCCTGAAAGGGTGAGTGGACAATGGGGGCCCGTGCAAGAAAGCCCTTGGATAGGTAAACTTCGTTAAATGGGGGTTGGATGGGCCCATAAGGGTGGGTGATTGACAGGGGCCCCTGCAATAAATCCTTTGGCCAATTAGACTTCTTGTAATGGGGGTTACATGGGCCCATAAAGGTGAGTAGATCATGGAAGAAGAAATATGCCTATCCTCACTGGGAGTGGAGAAGGATGAAGCCATTTGGACCTGTGTGAAAAGATTGCATGAAGCAGTTTGACCACCACTGAGTGCTTTGTTGGGGATAAGAACCCCTCGATGCGTTGGGCTTGAGGATGAAATTGTATGAAAAGACTGAGTGGAGCAGTGTGACTACCACTAAGTGTTTTCCTTGGGGCTGAGAACCACTTAGTGAGCTAGAGTTGAGTATGAAGCTAGCTGGAAATTGTGTGTAGCACACATAACACTAAGTGCTTGCTTCAACTGATAAATCACTCAGTGAAAAAGTAAAGAAGAAGTTATAGAAATAAGTATTAATTATCAATTTTTCTTTTAATATTATGCTTTAATTTTGTTTAAAGTTTTGATTCATAAAGACTTGAGTAATGTTTTAATATGATTATGCTACGTTCTAAATTGATTTAGAATTTTATGATTACCTCTCATGAAATATGTCTGTGATGTAAGAGAATCAGTGAACTTCCCAACACATGTATATGAGGTTGATTGCAAGGTAAATAACATCATGTTAATGAGATTAGAGTGTGTAGTACCATAATGGAGTTGAAGACTTCAAAAACTAGGCCATTGTGTTGACATTGGGACCTTGTGATGTGCATTGATCTCTATGAGGTGTGCCATGACACGTGTTGCGTTATTAAATAAAGGAAAATGATACCTTGGATAAGATAATTCTTGTTGTGCGAGGAAGACTTGCTAAGGGATGGATAAACTGAGGGACTAAGGAAGCATAGAAGGGGATGCTTGAGCTTGGAAGGGGAGTGACTGCAAAAAAAGAAGAAATAGATCACCCAAGGGACTGATGAAGCAAAGAATGGGATGCTATAACTCGAAAGGTGAATCATTTTTGACATAATCATGTGAATACCTATTAGGATTAGGAATGAATTGGGTGTGTCCCAAAAAGAAATGAGCTAAAATAGAGGAATCAGAACATTGGATGGCATGGTTAGACACTGGAGGCAAATTGTGCTCCGGAGTCAAGTGACTAAGTAGGTCAAGGTGCATTGGAGGCACGTTGGACCCAATGAAGCCATATGGGAGATAGTCGATCATATGAGGGTGCATACCCATTTTTTGTTGTTGAGTAAGCCATTGTAAATGTAATTGTAAATATGTAAGAATTGTTTATAAAGATCATTTTGGTTTTAGTATTTTGTTGCTAAGAACAGTAAGGACGGTGTTCCCCTTAAAGGGGTGGGGTTTGTAACACCCCTACTTTACTCCCCCTAATTTTTGTAATGTAATTGTACTTTGATTATAATTGATTATAAAATTATTTGAATGGCCTAAAGAGTGGGACCACAGATCCATGATCCAAGGGGTAAAAGGAAGAAGAACTTGAGTGGTGTTAGTTGGCACCACTACTTAATCAAATGTACAACTAGAAAGAAAGATATTGAATATTTTTTCATGAGGAATATGAAGAGACATACAAGGAAAACGATAAAAATGCATTCAAACAACAAAGTAAAAGGCTCTATATGTGTATGAAAGAAATGGGATGAAGGATAGAATTGGATTTTTGGATTGAAAAAAACACCTAGCAAGGTGAATTCTTGCAGTGCTTACCACAAATGATAAACCATTTGTAACAAATCAAATCCCATATTCTTAGTGTTGGGCATGATTTACGACTAAGTTTGCTTGAAAAATCTCCTTGGATCATAGATCTGGCTTGGGGTGACCACTTCATGAAATTACAAGCTCAACTAGTCTATGGTTGGGTGGAAAATCAAAGTACCATCTTCAGTTTCAACCATTGTTGTATTTCAGAAGTGTTATTAACTATGAGCTATGAATATGATGATTAGTTCTTTATTGAATTCATGTATAGCTATGTGATAATCTTGCATGGCTATAGGAAAATGTTGCATGAAATCAATAACCAAAGTTTATTGACTATTTTGTGGATTATATTAAAATTCTACCTCGAGGTTGTAGGAAAGGTTCCTTGATTTTTATGTGCAAATTAATATGTTGCATGTGAACATGCAGGGATCTCTTCTTAGTATTCCTCACTTTTCTTCTATAACTTTTCTTCTGGGAGGTTCTAGAAGCTTAAACTTGGACGGTGAGGAGAAATTTTAATGAAACTCTGGTTCAATTTTTAGATCTTGGGTTGTGAAATTTTATGAAATATGATCAGAGGAAGTTGGGATTCCTAAATGCATATTTAAACAAGCCATGTTGGAATTCCTCCTATAAATTATCTTCTATGAGGTTCCAAAAGTTGAAACTTGGACCATATTGAGGGGAAATCTTTTGATTATATGGTCCAACTTCTAGATCTTGGTTCACGATATTTTAGGATGTATTATAAGAGGAATATGAGCTTTGTGAATGCTCCTAAAATCATGCTTCAAGCATGTCACGTTGGCATTTCTGCTCTCACTTTTCTTCTCATAGGTTCCAAAAGTTGAAACTTGGACCATAGTGAGGGGAAATCCCACTATTTATCTAGGTCATAATATGTTCAGAGCAATTCAATCCCCCTAAAATGCTCCTAAAATCATGCAACAAATAGGCCATGTTAGCATTTCTACTATAAATTTTCATCTGGGAAGTTTTAAAAGTTGAAACTTGAACCAAATGAGGGGAAGTCCCATTGATCATCTGGTTTGGCTTTTAGAACTTAGATTGTTATAATTTAGGATATATGCCCTAAGTAATTGGTATATTAGTTTGCATGCAAAGTGTTTGAAGAAATGCCTAAATAATTTTATTGATTCATTGCACACAAACTATTTTATTGAAATCCCCTAATGAAAATGTTGTTTTGTGAATGGGGATAGTATTGTTGTATGATAATATTTTCGTATCTAATCTATGTGTATTTGCATGCAACGAATTTGAATAAACATATTAAACGTGCTTTATTTCAATTTGCATACAAACTATTTAATAAAATACCTCAAAGACAAAAATCAAAAGTTACATGATTGAGTGGTACGTTTTAGTTAGTATGTTAAAAGTGGAATTAAAGCAATGTTTATGATTTGATTTCATCCAAAATGTTTGAAAAAATGTATATAAGAAAAATAATACTCAATTGGTTGTATACAAAGTATTTGGAGAAAGGCTTACATGTACATAGTTTGAAAAAATATAAGAGATATGAAAAATAGGTTGTTGCAAGTGTGGTTAGGATAAATTTAATAGGGGTTTGTGACAAAGTGGTATTAAACCTTATTGTCAATATAGTAAAAGGAAAAATAATTTTTTTGGTACCTCGTAATCTCTGTAATCCACTGAGGGAATTGGTAATGTTACACCTATTGAGATCTTGATAATGTGGACATATATGCCATGAATCTTCCTTTTTGTAAATCATCATCACTTGTGAAGAGAAACCACTTTAACTATGTTGAATGATACCGACCTATCAAATTTCTTGAAACATGTGCTCAATCTCACTCTTTTATGCATATGGATACTTGTAAGTTTGATGTGAGGTGGTACACTTATTAGTTTCAAATGAATAGTATGGTCATGCTTTCAAGTACGTGGAAGAACTTAGGGATATCTCCAAATATCTAGTAATGATTGTTAATAACATGTTGGATGTCCACAAGATATACGATCTATATGTTTGAATTTATAGTGATCACAATCATACAATTAAACAGTGTTTTCCCTTTTTAGTGATTTTATCATGATGTTAAATCTTATCACTTTATAAAGTTTCCCTTAGATACCTTTGAGTCCAATTTCTTTGCCTTCTAAGGGAAATCTCATGAAATATTCCTAAAAATTAAGAGCCATTGTCCCAAATGATTATACCCATTACACCGTAATACAACATCAATGCCACCCTTTATGATTTCAATCATTGGACTATATAATACATACTCCCCCATAGTGAGCTTAATACTATGGCGGTTTTTTGAAAAATTCATGATACCTCCATCTGCAATCACTACTTGAAACTTTGGTGTTAGATATATAAAGTAATTGAGAAGTTTGGCGAATTTGTATTCAATGAAGTTATGGGGTACTAACACAATAAATTAACATTGTTACCTTCTTATTTTTTATATATCCTTTTATATTGGGAGTTTTAGGAGTGTTCATGCATGTTATGCATGACAAAATATGGTTGGAGTATTCTATTCTAGTTTGTATCTTGCAATGATTCAAGCTTTTGATCATTTTCCTCTTCACAATCTATGTAGAATAATTTCCTCTCATTGTACTTACGACCCTTGATATACTTGCTATCATAATTGGAACTTTATTCCTTTTTCTCTCTGTTCATCCATTTGATGAGATGTCAATCTTGTAGGTTGAGCAAAGTTAGGAGAGGGAACATGGTGCTCTCTATAGTTATTAGTGGAAGCCCTTCTACTAGCCATATTTTTACTTTCAGTTTTCCTTGCCACATTAAAAACATGCTCTAAGGATTGAGGTTTCAAGAGATGCACCTCACATAGAACCCTCTCCTTTAAAGTTCCCATAAATATATCTATAAAATTGTCCTATAGAATGTTTACCTTTTTCAATTGTTGAATGTTCTCTATAATTGTACAAGATTTGTTTTGGAATTGTTGAATGTGCTCTATACTTATACCTCTTTGTTGAGGATTTGTTAATTAACTAAAAAATATGTCACTCTTAATGTCCCCAAAATGTGCCATCAATCATCTATAAAAGTATACCAACAAACAATAAATCCTTTTCGTATTCATAAAGTTGTTGACACTAGAAAAAAATTATCAATTTCTAAATACAAGGATGTGAGAGTCTCCTCTTGTGAAGTTGTCACTTGTCATAGATCAAAGAATTGCTTCATGTGGAATATCCAAGTTACCATAAAACCCTCATAACAATATTAGGAATTAAGTAGTTCCTTGGTCCCAAGTTGAACACCTATGTAGATCTTGGAGTGATGAATGATCATGATTCTAGGAATCAATTTTCATGTTCTCAAAATGAGTTAAAATATTCCCCATATGTAATTGGGGCTCAATAATTTCATTTTCCTTAAGTTGATAATTTCCTTTGTTCAAAACATCACTTTTAAGGAACCTCACATCTAGGGTATGCAAGAGTATGGTTTCCATATAATTTTGTAATCATTCCATCAAATTTTCCATTTTATTTTCAGCTTCCATCTTTGATCCATCAACTTTTCCATTTTATCTTCAAATTCCCTTTTAAGTATTCATTGTAAATATGCCAATTTAACCTTTTCAAAATCCTAATATGGAGACTAATCTATAGGCCAACCTTTCACTTGATATTACTCTGAAATTTTGGAATATGGTAGCCTAACATGCCTTCTCTACAATGCCATAGGTTTTGACTAAATTCTAATGTGCTAAGGAAATGTTATGATAAATTTCCCAAAACTTGTTGATTTGGGCCCTTTCAGGAGAGAAAATGTGTATAGACTATAGCATATATCTAGTTTTTGAAATATACTTCTAAACTTTTGGTATTTATTTAATACAACTAATGTCACTGAATTTGGATCTTTTTAGAATCAAATTGATTTCTTTTCCCAAAGCACTTGTTTGATACTAGTTTTATGACTAGTCAAAATCCTAACTACCGTGACTTTTAATTTAAAAAGGACAGAAAACTAGAATTTACATTTTTTTACTATAGGTACTTCACTATGTCATATTAGGCTCCCAAGAAAACATTATACAAAAGATGCCAATATGACTCATTTAAAGGAGACAAACACAATAATAATATGTCCTAAACCAAATGTTATGCACCAAACACCCAAATCACATAAAAATAGAAATACAAGTAATTATATGACTTGAGAATGTGAGAGAATAATGAATGAGAAACCTCTTCAAGGGGCCAAACTCCTTTTATAATATAACAAATGCACAAGATGAGGTGATTTTGTAAAACCATGTCTACTTCATATATATAGGAGACAAAGAGTACAATTTAGAATTAAAAGGCCTAGTCAATCATTAAATGGACTTACCAACCAATAAGGACATTATTGATATAACAATATAAATTCAATAACTCAATATTAAGGGATCAACAAAGCAATGTGATTGGAATTATAAAAGAGAGTGATGCATATAAACCTACAATGGAATTAACAATATTAACCGAAAAGGGATATGTTCTTGTATATCTAGGAAATTCTTGGGATCCTTGCATATCCTTACTTAATTATAGGTGATTGTCATTGAATGGCAAAAAAAATTGGAGCTTTCTTTTTCCACTCTTCTAGACATAATTAGTATCGAAAGTTAAAGACATCCCCATCATGGTTTCCTTGTATTGTTGTGAATGATTATAAGCTTCCATTTTCAAGATCAATTATTGAATCTTAAAATATTTGATGAACTTCGTCCTTTTCAACTCATGCACATTATCTTCAATGATAGCATATGTTGTAAGACCATATAAAATATTATTAAGAACAAGGTCTCCCTATCATTTCCCATGGATAAACTTAGGGAGAGTGAAGATGGCATTAATAAATTCTACCAAAATCAATTGTAAGTCAATGTTAATGATCCAATGTTGAATATGTTGCAACATTGAATAAGAGGTTGGAATAGGATTTCGAGGAGAAGAAAGTATGGAATTGGTCATTCGCAATATTCATACTATTTGCAAATATATATATTGGTTGAATCAACTAAGATAGGTGTCAATTTTATGTTCATAAAGCTTAATGATATATTTTTAACTTTTGACTATACCATAAACAATGTCTCTCATGACACATTCTACTATTGTGGCAACTTGGAATAAATTAGCCATAAGAAAACTTGTGGTCTACAGACTTTAAGAAAAGATATATCAATTTGTTCATATCAATACTAATTTCTCTCTCTTTTCACCCTTACATTTTATCTCATAAACTAAGTTTCAAAGGTCTTCATGATGCTTTTCAACATAATATCAAGGTAGCTCTTAGACATAATCCATATAGTTAGCTAACAGTGGGGATATGCAAAATGAATTCGCTAACACTATATGAATGACTTGGGTTTGAAAAGGTGATTAATGTAGGCTAAGGAGTTTGTCCTTGATATAATCACCTCTTTTATTCTTCATGTGATATACCCTTGTTGGGGGAAACACTTGAGTGTTCAACTTCAAAAGAGAAATTATCAAATTGTACTATATTTTTACTCCTTTAGGAATTGAAGAAACATAATTGAATCATGATACAAGGAATAATGATGTAGAAGCATCCTTGGGATCAAGCAATCATACATCACCTAAAAAATCTTAATCATTTTCAAATTTTTTTAACCGAAACAGAGAAATATTATATTATTTTAAAATGTTGTAGCTGCTGCTAATAGCAAAGTACATAGGCCTACCTTAATGATTGAAATCCCACAGTCAAGAAACCCTTTGATATTACATGGAATAATTTATTGTAAACTACAAAAATTGATTTCAACTTCTCTTACATGTTGCCACCTTGACCAAGAAACATAGGATTTTCATGACTTTGCAAAACAATTAATAAAATTTTCACTTTAATAAAATGCATGAAAACTATTGAATTATTTTGGATTGTCTTCAAAATGATGGAATGTTACGAAATGTCCCTTTTGGGTTAATATTGTTTATAACATTGTATCGTTTTAGTGTCCTTAATTCTAGCACAGCTTTTTATTTTTTGACAGTTTTTTGGGTCCTAAACTTCGAGAGTCGTTTTGAAGTCCTAAGAGACATTTTTGAGAAAACAAAGAGATCCAAAAAGTGTCAGACTATATTTCACATATTATTTTTTTGCCTGCTCATGGAGATCTTCAAAACAAGGTATTATGATAGCCAAATGAAGATTGTATGCCAAAGTTATGACCCCCAGAAGTTGGTTGTCCAACTTACCCCAATGGGACCCAAAACCATTGTCGCTTCATCTCCTAAAGTTGGGATTTCACACTTCTTATTTATGATAAAAAAAAATGCCTCCAAGCTTTATTGGAACACAGTTCAGAAGGCATGTACCCATCACATCACTTCTCGAAGACAAGCTACCATCACCCAAGCTAGTTTGTTTCATTTTGCATGTAAACATTTTTTACTACTCGTTATTAATGAATTGAAGTTCTGTTCTTTCGTTGTATCTCTATGTTCTATTTAAATATGTATTTCATTTTGTTCCTTCATAAATTCGGATCAAGGGTTGACTTGGTCTTGAGGGTACAATTTGAAAAAAAAAAACAAAATATTTTCTTTTATTTTTACAAGTAGTCCAAATAGGACTTTGACTCAAGACAAACTGTCTCATTCACTCAATAAACTTAGGGCATGAAATGCATGACTTGTCTAGAAAAATAATAATAACAAATTTCTTTTTCTTCTTTTTATTTTTACAAAATACATTTTGATACAATTATGAATACCAAAATTAGGTAGGTTCTCCAACATTTACCAAGTTGATCTCTACTCCTAGGCATATAACAAGTCATTTTGAAATTAGCAAAACAATAAATCAGGCCTTTCTTGAGGAAATTATATAAAACAACAAATAAAATTACACAATCACTAGAAACAATCACACAACGAAGATTGCACTATTGACAATTCCTCGGAAATGACACCAAAAATGACGATTAATTTTAATTACCTTTCTAATTTCTTAGAGAGACAACCAAAAGACATTCATTTAATTGTCGATTTAGAGTTTGTGGGATACTTGTGAACTGTCATGCACCATATATACTAGTATAATCATGTTTGTGTTATGAGGATGTCGTAACAAATGAATGCCATATTTTAAGATATGAAGATACTTCTACAAGTCACCAGTTAACCTAAATCACACCACACTTGGAGGAATAGAAAGCACATAGTTTGATCTATGTTGCTGAAAAATAAATCACCTTGTAGGAAAACTAAATCACATCAAGTGGTAGAGGTGACTAGCTCAAGTGTTAACAATGACCTGGATTGTTGTAACTGTTATGCAATTGCATGTGCAATGAAAATGCATTCAGTTGCAAAACATTAACTTACTCTTACTTAGAAATAAATCAGAACCATGAACCAAATGCATAAAATAACCAATCCACACTTGTTTAGGAAGACATAATTGTTAGAGTTCTAAAACACGGTAATGTTAAAGCTACAATAGAGTTACAACAATGGCTTAAACTCACATGGTGCTATAATTTATTCACAAAACCAATTAGTGAGTAAATAAGAAGAATATTAACACTAAAATCACATCAATGTACCTATAGTTCATATTTAAATCTATTAGAAACTTATGGGAGATAAAAAATTTAATAACTTGGAGTTACAACAACTAACAATTCATAATTACAACAATGCAAAAACAGAGTATATGAAAAAATGAAATAGAAACATAATTATAAGTACAACTATGCATATTTCCTGATTAAAGAGGATACCCTATCTTCTTAGATGAGGCATTGGTTAGAAAAAAGTATACATGTTAAGAATTAGATAGGGCAACGTTTCATTCAAATTCTCTTTACTTGATTAATACTTGTGTACTTCTTGTTACATTATATTCATTCCTTATTATTGTTCATGTACAATACATCAAATAGCAATCAAAACCAATAAGACAGTAACACAATAATTAGGCTCCAAGCCAGGGCTAAAACCCCTCCTTTTAAGGGGAAAACCCGCAAATCTAGTATTATATATTCTTCCCTAGATGAGTACCAAGACCATTAAAAATGTACATGACACATAACACTCCTCCTAGATCAAGACATAGACATCCTCCTAAATCACCTTGCTTGGACCAAGTAGCACTGACCTTATCATCTTGTAGCATTGCTTGCACCGAGATCATCATAGTAACTTTATCATTGAACTTGTACCATGCACCGAGACCCATGTATACCAAGATTATATTTTTGAAACTTTTGACTTGCTCCATTCATCCGAACTGTACTTAGTCATACTGTGATATTACTGTTGTGATATCCACATTGAAGTATCCTTCCTTTCATCTTGGTATCCAAACTTATATATGTTCATACGAAGACTTCAGAAGCTAAACGAATCATAGAGAAGGGGATCAAACTGTATTGTGTCATCGAGCTCCTTTAGATCACCGAAAATCTCAAATAGGAAAATGCAAGCCTTGTTTTGTGGCACAGTGCGAAGATACACCCGAAATCATAGAGGAAATGTGAGCTTGATTTTTGTGTCTCGACAATGAGGGTATACACCTATATATAGTAGTTGGGTCATACATTTAAGCCGACCTATCTTTATGAATCGACATGTCCTTTTATGCTGAGACGACATGTCATTTACATATATATATGACAGTCTCCAAAGGTTGTGTCTCCATTTATTGAAGTTGACATGAAGTGATCCGAATTGGATCCTAAAACTCTCTGAGTTTTCATGACTGTTTCAAATTATGCTAAAAGATTCAAGTCCTTGAAAAGATCGAAGCTATCAGAAGGAATCATCATAACAATTGCAGGTGTGGCCAGAGCGAAGCAACGAGGACCCTCGGTCGAGCGTGCAAACCATTGGCCCATGGTAAAGTACAATGGCACAAAACTGGCAAAACCGAAGGCCAGATCAAGAAACGGAGGTGGATTCTGATACGCGATTATCGCTAAGCACTAATCGCGTATCACTGGGTGTCCCCCTCAGTGAAGGAAAGCCCTGAAACGCTCGAACCCAAAAATGTTATAAAACTCGGAAAAGTAATTATTTTAGTTCCGTGGCGCGGATTCCTTATAACAGGCAGGATATTGGAAGGCTTTGAGGCGGTAAGCAGTTTTGACTGAGTCCCACCCGATGCCACACATCGAGCAACACACGTCCGGTAGAAGAGAGAGAGAACCACCCACATCGGATGGGTAAACGCCGTGCAACTTGTTTGCCAGATATGAACGACGACCGTAGGATCTGGGGGGTCCAGATCGACGACAGAGATACGTCCCGATGACTGACTGGATTTGACAGGTCAAAAAGCAAGATGACAGGGATTTAAAGTCCGACGTGGATGATGAGTTGGCAAATGATTCATGTTCATGGGCGATCTTGAAGCAAATAGATTTAACGGCCATTTGAGTATGATTCAGGGAATCTGACACCCAGTTCATTAGCAAACAGGTGGCCACCTCCCTGCAAGGTGTTACCCCGTGATGATGACGCAGAGCAGAGGAATTCGAACAGACAGAGTAAAGGAAACCAGAAGGCTAGGAAGCGAAAACAAGTAGTCAAAGAGCAAATTGGCTTTAAAGCCAAGAACTAACAGAAGCAGAACAACAAGAGGCAGATAAAAAAGAGACGCATAAAGCCAATAACAGAGAATAGAGAGTGGAAGCTGAGCTGACCTGAAGGCAACATCGAGCCAGACAGAGCTAGAGAGAGTCAGAGAGTTTGTGTACTCCATTAAAGGCTTGAGAGGTTCAAGCAAGCTCCTCGGTATAGGCCTGTCATACTACTGTGACCCTCAGAGGTTGAGTTTCAGTAAAGAGAGTATGTGCACTCCATTCCTACTAACTACATTATGTTATTGAGACTCGAATCGAGCTCACTATTGTAATAACTCTGCTTGAAAACATAATAGAGAGGCCACCACTGAAAGGTTTGACCAGGAGACGTAGCCCATGCATTGGGTGAACTCCTTATTAAACTTGTTTTATTTACATGTTTGACTGTTATTTTTTCTCTGATTGCCTCAGTGTCTATGTATTCTAGCAATCTTATCGATCCATTGCATAAGTAACATAGGCACATCTGTGCACATGAGTCTGCAATACCTTTCATTCTTTATCCTAGATAAATTCTAGATCAAGTGGTATCAAATCTTAGGTTTGCTAAGGTTAGACAAGATTGTGCTGGATTTTGTTGTTGAATGCTAACTAGATCAAAGCTTAAATTAGGAGAAGGAGAATTGACTAAAACTAACTCGAAAATTGGAAGAGTCTATTCTAAGAGGAAAATGTGAGAAGAAAATCCCTTGGAATCAGACCCCCAGTTCATGGATAGTTTTATGACCTTGAAATCCATGGTGGAGGAAATGTATAGGGACTATAAGAAACATAGAGATGAAGATGCATCAAGCTCCAAACAAGACAAAGGAGTAGAATAATCTCTCCTCCATGACCACTCCAAAGGCAAAGGGAAAGAAGAAAAATTCCTCACACCTCCTAATAGCCCTGAACATAGAAAGAAGATATCTTTGATTAAATTAGATGTTAAATTTGATTTACCAATATATGATGGAGAGTTGAATGCAAAGAAGCTGGATAACTGGAGCAGACAAATTGATGTTTATTGCAGAGTGCAGAGCATTGACTCAGACAAGAGTAAGATTTAGCTGGCCAGCCTACGCCTCGAAGGCACTGCCTTGGTATGGTGGGAAGGCAAGACACAAGCTAACATGAAGAAACATGGTAAGATTCTTTCTGTTTGGAGTGAATTTGTTTTTGCAATTAAAAAAATATTTTATCCACTAGCTTACATGCAACAAGCCATGATGAGCTGGAAAACTCTTCGACAACTAAAAGGGTAAAGTGTACAAGGTTACACCCAATAATTTAGGAAAAGAGCTTTGATTCTAGGAATTTCTTTAGACTCACCTGAGACTCCGTTGAAGTACATAGGTGGTCTACATAGCTACATGAGGCACACTATCCTCATGTTTAATCCCACTAGCATAGATGAGGTATCCATTCAAGCTACGCATCTAGAAGCTAGAGGTAAGAATGGGAACCCAGAAGTTAGGGGATCATCCCAACCCACTGCAAGCAAAAATAAGGAGAAAAGAAAATAGAAATGGAAAGAGAGGAAGACAAACACTGTACAGAAGAGCAAGTCCTCATGCACTCACTGTAAGAAGGATGGGCATGATGATGAAAACTGTTGGATTCTGCATCCAGAGATGAAACCTAAGAAGTTCAAGGGCAAGAAGAAGAAGATTGCAGCTATTCAAAAGGATTTGGGTCAGACTCAGGAGATGAAGCAACAATCGCAGCCACAGGTATAAAAGGTTGTCTGTTTTAGAGAATGCAAAAACCAAGAGGCAAGTACATGAGTTGCTCGAGAAAGCGTTCATCAGACCTAGCACATCACCTGATGTGGGTCTCCAATTTTTTTGGTGAAAAAGAAAGATGGCTCATGGAGGGTGTGCATTGATTGTCGAGCACTGAATAAGATAACAATAAAAAATCATTATCCCCTTCCTCGCATATATGATCTATTAGATCAGTTAAAAGAAGTTGTTTATTTTTGTTTGTTTTTCCAAGTTAGACTTGCATAATGGCTATCATCAAGTCAAAGTTGCAGAACAAGATGCATGGAAGACTGCTTTCAAAACAAAGCAGGGATTGTATGAGTGGCTGGTTATGCCTTTTGGCTTAACTAATGCTCATGCTAATTTCATGAGAGTAATAATGATGTACTCAGACCTTTTCTTGATGATTTTGTTATTGTATATCTGGATGACATTCTTATATTTAGCAAAATGTGGGAAGAACATTTAAAGCATGTTAGGCAGACACTAAATGTTTTGAAAACAGAAAACTTTATGTTAAACTCTCAAAATGTGAATTTGGCAAAACATCTTTGAATTATTTGGGACATATAGTAAGGGGTGGTAAATTGAAGATAGATCCCTCTAAGGTTGCAGTCATTGTAAACTGGCCTAAACCCAAATCTGCTACAGAGGTTAGAAGCTTCTTAGGAGAAGCATAATATTGGAGAAAGTTTATTTCTAACTTTTCCTTAAATGCAGCTCCCTTACATGCTTTAACGGGTTTGAATAAGGTGTTTCAGTGGGGAGGCAAACAGCGGAAATCCTTCGACACCTTGAAATAAAAGATTAGTACAACACCAATACTAGCACTACCCGATCTTCAAAGACCATTTGAGATTGAAACAGATGCCAGTGACTATGCCATGGGAGCAGTGTTGATGCAGCACAGTAAACCCATATGTTATCATTCTGAGACATTTAATTTTGCAGTAGTTAACTATCCTACATATGATCAAGAATTGTATGCATTAGTATAGAGTGTGAAAAAGTGGAAACATTACTTGATGGGCAAAGAGACAGTTATACATACTAATCATCAACCACTTCAATATCTACACTCCCAAACTAAGTTGCAACAGTCAAGACACTATAGATGGATGGGTTTTCTACAACAATTTCATTTAGTCATCAGATATAAAAAGGGCATACTCAATAAAGTTGCAGATATGTTATCTAGACTTATCATAAGTGCATCTACTATACTTAAGCATAATTTAGTATTGCATGAGATCTACATTGAACAATATGCTCAAGATATAGATTTTAAAGATGTATATGCAACTTTAAGTCAAGGCAAACAAGTAGAAGATTTGGATTATCATATTAAGGACCAACTCTTGTATCATTGTGGGAAGCTATGCATTCCACAAACTGAAAGAGTAAAGATAATCCGAGAAGCACACACTTCTCTAATATCAGGTCACTTTGGTGTAAGTAAAATGGTTTCACAACTACAAAGATTTTGTTACTGGCCGAAAATGAATGAGACAGTTTCTAGATATGTAAGAGAGTGTACCATGTGTGCTAAAAGCAACCCCGGCAATAGAAGACTAGGCTTGTACACTCCACTACCAATTCCTTCTCATCCTTGGGAAAGTGTTTCCATGGACTTTGTCAGAGGACTACCTAAATCTAGGAAAGGTCATGACTATTTATATGTTGATGTGGATAGGTTCAGCAAAATGTGTATTTTAATACCTTGTAACAAACAAATTACAGCTGAACAAACTGCAAAGTTGTTCTTTCAGCATGTACGGGTTCATTTTAGATTACCCACTTCCATAATATCTAATCAAGATACCTGATTTGTTGGGAAATTATGGTCAAGCTTGAGGGGATTGATGGACACCAGGCTCAAGAAAAGCACAGCTTTTCATCCGCAAACATATGGCCAAACAGAAGTGGTCAACAGGATAGTGATCCAGTCGCTCATAGGCTATTGCAGTAAGCATCCCAAACTTTGGGATGAACATTTATGTTGTGTGCAGCATGCTTATAACTGAGCTAAACATTCTTCTACACAGAGATCTCCTTTTGAGACTTGTTTTGGTTTCACACCAATGTCTCCCTTGGATTTTGTCTTTGATAAAGACATAGCAGTTGATGGACACAATGATGTGGACAAAGCAACCAAGTTCATTGAACAAATCCAAGAGATTCGCCAGGCAATACAAGAACAACTGGGAAAGAGCCAAGCCAAGTACAAGGCAAGGCATGACAAGCATAGGATGGAGCATAGTTTCCAAGTTGGTGACCAAGTCTGGCTATATATCAACAAAGACAGGATGCAAGGTGAAGCAAGAAGCTAAAGCCAATAAGGTATGGACCTTTCAAGATACTTGAGAAAATTGGTGGGAATGCTTTTCACCTTGATCTACCAGCTTACATGCACATCTACTCAGTTGTTAATGCAGACAGCTTGAGACTATTTGGACCTTCATTAATTGAAGATCCTGAAGAGCAGAGTCAATTGCCTTCTATTGATGATCTATTACCTGAATATCTTAATGAGTTGCAGGAAGATGTAGTTATGGACAGGAAGGTAAGAACCACATGCAGAGGTGACGTTGAGTACCTCAGGATCGGACTCAAAGGTTCAAAGCCAAGCAATGCGAAACAGATAGAAAGTGAGTAAGCGAGGAAGCAATACCCTCACTTGATTAATGCTTAAAGAAAACGAACTTTTGGTGGTCCAAAAGCCTTTTCAGTGGGAAGGCCATGATCTGAATTGGATCCTAAAACTCTCTAATTTTTCATGATTGTTGAAAATTATGCTAAAAGATTCAAGTCCTAGTAAAGATCGAAGTTATCAAAAGGAACCCTCATAACAATTGCAGTAGTGGCCAAAGTGGAGCAACGAGGACCCTCGGTCGAGTGCGTAGACCATTGGCCCATGGTAAAGCACAATGGCACAAAACTGGCAAAATTGGAGGACAGATCAAGAAACAGAGGTGAATTCTGAAGTGCTAATCGTGTATTGCAGGGCGTCCCCCTTAGTGAAGGAAAGCCCCTAAACGCTCGAACCCGAAAATGCTATAAAACTCAAAAAAGTAACTGTTTCGGTTCCGTGGCACAGATTCCCTAAAACTGGGAGGATATCAGAAGGCTTCGAGGCAGTAAGCAATTTTGACTGAGTCCCGCCCGATGCCACACATCGAATGACACACGTCAGGTGGAAGAGAGAGAAAATTGCTCGCATCGGGCGAGTAAACATCGTGCGACAAGTCCACCCGATATGAAGGACAACTGTAGGATCTTGGGGGGTCCAAATCGACGACGGAGATACGTCTCGATGATTGACCGGATTTGACAGGTCAAAAAGCAAGATGACAGGGATTTGAAGTCCGACGTGGATGAAGAGTTGGAAAATGATTCGTGTTTGCGGGCGATCTAGAAGCAAACAAATTTAACAGCCATTCGAGAATGATTTGGGGAATCTGACACCTAGTTCGTTAGCAAACAGGTGGCCACCTCCTTGCGAGGCGTTACCCCATGATGATGACGCAGAGCAAAGCAATTTTAATGGACAGAGGAAAGGAAACCAGAAGGTCGGGAAGCAAAAACGAGCAGTCAAAGAGCAGACTGGCTTTAAAGCCAAGAATTGACAGAAGCAGAACAACAAGAGGTAGACATCGAAGAGACGCAGAAAGCCAATAACGGAGAACAGAGAGTAGAAGCTGAGCTGAACTGAAGGCAGCATCGAGCTAGAGAGAGCTAGAGAGAGCCAGAGAGTCTATGTACTCCATTAAAGGCTTGAGAGGTTCAAGCAAGCTCCTCGGTGTAGGCCTGTCACACTACTGTGACCCTTAGAGGTCGAGTTTCAGTAAGGAGAGTCTATGCACTCCATTCCTACTGACTACATTTTGTTTGTGAGACTCGAATTGAGCTCATTGTTGTAATAACTCTGCTTGAAAACATAATAGAGAGGCTACCACTAAAAGGTTGGACCAAGAGACGTAGACGAGGAGCATTGGGTAAACTCCTTATTAAACTTGTTTTGTTTAGATGTTTGACTGTTATGTTTTCTTTGATTTCCTTAGTGTCTATGTATTCTAGCAATCTTATCGATCCATTGCATAAGTAACATAGGAACATCCATCCACATGAGTCTGTAATACCTTTCATTCTTTATCCTGGATAAATTCTAGATCATGAAGTTTGAGCATATATGTATTGATGCCATTAGGATGATTGTTCTTGTCTATTTTGGAGGGTTGTTACAAGTGTAACAACATTTCATATACATGACTCTAAATTATGCATTTATGACAAGATGATAAATCCCTAAAGACATCAAGAACAAGTCTTTCACCTATAATGTAAACTTCTTTCTCATGAAACCCATGATGCAAGAATTACAAAATACATTTTATTATCTTTGTCTTCTTCATAAATTATAATGACAAGTCATTATGAAGATTGAATCTAGTTACACTCTACAACACTCCCTCTTAACTAGAGAGGTACTAAAAATGGTACCTGGTCATACTCAATCACTTTGAAGAGATCTCATAAGAAGAGTTGGATTGGTAAAACATCTATTTTAGCATCATAGTAACCAACATTGTTTCCACAAGGCCTTGACTGACAACTCTATCTCTCATCATATCAGAGCACAACGTTGATGAGACCAATGAATATAGACACCTTCATCATTGTCTCTCAAGGTACATACCCACTTGGGTGTTCACTGAGTATAACCTTCTAGGAATATTATTATCTTGGGTTCCCAACCCTCAAATAATATCGATCCTCTTTCATACACTTATCTTGGATGCTCTACACATCCTCAAAGAGCATCGGATGCCAAATGATTACCCAATCCTCCATTATTTCTTCCCAAGTGAAACAAGAATGCTGTGTCTATCTCTCCCTCTAAACTAGGGAAGACATGCCCATTCATGTAAATGAATGTACCCAAGTTCCTTCTAATCAGGAACTTTCCCAAGCTCCCTCTTAATTAGGGACTTGTCAGAGCTCCCTCTTAACTAGGGACTCTCCTTTTCATCAACATCTTCTTCTATGTGGATCCTTTAACTGCTTAATATATTTCTTTCCTTGATGTCATGAAATTTAGTCGAGCTTCTTCCTTGTAGGGCATAGGCCATCGATCACTTTCCTTCTTGGTTCGTCATGTCATTCCTTACTTCATGGAAAGTGGCCTTCTTGGTACATATCTGGAACCTTCTTCATATGGCTACTTCTTTATCATCATGCTTATGTTATGAAACCAGCTCACAAAAAGATAGAAAAGATGGATCAACACCTTAGAATTCAGCCTCTTCGAAGGGGCAACCTCCTTTACATTACACAAAAGAACAATTCTTGGATGATTCAAATGACAAAACCTCCTTTCTATATATAGGAGTCTAAGGAGTCACAATATAACCCAGCCGACCTAACAATAATAATATAAAGCCACAAAAATAACAATAGAGGGATTATATGGGGCACAGTAATAATAATATGGGGACCATAGAGGCACAACAATATTAATAAGGGATACAACTACGATAGTAATGGGGTAATCACTAGTATTATAGGGATCTAACATGCCCCTCTCCTTCAAAAAAGTGTTGTTCTTAATGCTTGAGTAATTCTGGATGCTTCTGTATAAAATTCTAATCCTCCCATGTGGAATCTTCAGTGGATAAGTTCTTCCACTTGATGAGACACTCCGAAATTGATCGATTTCGTAGCTGTCAAGTTCTTGTTTTTGTGACTGCTTCCGGTTCCAATATAATTTTTCCTTACTCGTCAAGTTCTGGCAATATTGTTTGAATTGGGAGCTTGTCGCCTATAACCTTCTTTAAACATGAAACATGGAAAACTGGGTGCACTCGAGAAGCTGCAGGGAGCTCCAATTTGTATGCCATCGTACCAATCTTTTGCAACACCTTGTACGGGCCATAATACTTTGGTGATAATTTATTATCCTTATTAGCTTGCTTGAGGGACATTTGTTTATATGGTTGTAGCCGTAGGAATACCCAATCACACCTACATCAAAACTTCTTTCGCTGGGATGTTGATCTGCCTGTTGTTTCATTCTATTCTGTGCCAACACGAGGTTATCCTTTAAGAGTTGGAGGACTTGTTGTTGATGTTCGATGTGATGTTCCACTGCTTGACCCTTAGAATTTTCTCTTAAATATGATGTGTTGGATGGTGGCTGATACCCATAAAGTGCCATAAATGGGGTCATTTTTGTTGTTGTATGGAAGGAAGTGTTATACCACCATTTAGCCAGAGGCAACCATTTGACCCATTGTGTCTGGTTATCAGATACAAAGCAACGAAGATATCCTTCCAAGCATTTGTTTACTATCTCAGTTTGCCCATCAGATTGAGGATGATAAGATGAGCTATGAGCTAACTGAGTACCAAGACAAGAAAATAATTTTGTCCAAAAATTTCCCATGAAAATGGGATCTCTGTCACTTACAATAATCTTTGGGTTTCCATGTAGCTTTTGAATTGTTTCCATAAATGCTAGAAACTGTACTGGCTTTAAATGGATGTGATAATGCACAAAAGTGTGCATACTTGGTAAGTTTTTCAACTACCACCATGATGACACTCTTTCCCTTAGACTTGGGTAAACCTGTGATAAAATCCGTTGAAACCTGCTCCCATCGTTGGCTTGGAATGGATAAAGGTTGTAATAGACCCGGGGTCTTAATTGTTTCAACTTTATTTTGTTGGCAAACCAAACATTCCGCCACAAACTTTTCAATATCCGATTTAAGGTCATCCCAAAAAAATTCCTTCTTAACCCTGTGGTAAGTTTTTAAAAATCCTGAGTGCCCTCCTAAGGGAGAAGTGTGCAATTCCATAAGAATCTTTTGTTTGAGTTGGGAATTCTTACAGAGGTATAAGCGATCTTTGTACCATAACGAATCATTTTTCTAGCTAAAAGTATCAAATGCGCCGGAATCTTGTTGTAACTTTCGAATAAGTGCCCACACTTCTTCATCACTCTTCCATTCCTCCCTTGCTTTGTTTATCCAATCTGGTTGGATAATAGCAATGGCGCACAACAATGCTTCCACATCCTCATCCTTTCTTGAGAGTGAATCTGCCACCACATTTTGCTTCCCTTTTTTGTAGATGATTTCAGAGTCATAACCCAACATCTTTGTGGCCCACTTTTGTTGCTCTTCAGAGGATAATCTTTGTTCTAAAAAGTATTTAAGGCTATCATGATTCGTTTTTGCCTTGAATTGTCTTCCTATTAGGTAGGGTCGCCATTTCTTAAATGCATGTAGTATTGCCAACATTTCCTTCTCATAAATAGATTTGTGTAAAAACTTTCCCTTGACTAGACGACTTTCAAAAGCAAAAGGTCTTTCATCTTGCATTAAAACAGCACCAATTCCATTTCCTAAAGCATCACATTCCACAATAAAGGTTTTTGTGAAGTCCGATGTAGCTAATATCGGTGCTTGGCACATTGCCTCTTTAAGGTGTTCGAAGGCCTTTGTTGCTTCTGGAGAACATGAAAATGCATATTTCTTCAATAATGTTGTTAAAGGTGCTGCTATTCTCCCATAATTCTTAACAAACTTGTGATAATACCCTATCAACCTGAGAAATCCTCACAGATGCTTTATAGATGTGGGGATTTTCCATTCCTTAATGGCTTTAATTTTGCTAGGGTCTACCTTAACTCCTCCATGAGATACAATATGACCCAGATATTCCACCTCTTGCACTCCAAAGAAACATTTGGATCTTTTTGCATATAATTGTTTCTCCTCCAATAGTTGTAGCGCCCTGTCAACATGTTCAACATGATCCTTCCAAGACTTGTTGTAGATTAGTATATCATCAAAAAATACTAACACAAATTTTCTAAGGAATGGTTTGAAAATTGAATTCATCAAACCTTGAAATGTTGAAGGTGCATTGGTAAGGCCAAAAGGCATGACCAAAAATTCATAATGACCCTCATGAGTTCTAAATGTTGTTTTCGGAATGTCTTCAGTCTTCATTTTGATTTGATGAT
>APFE030295728.1:0-13908 GCA_000404065.3 Pinus taeda | reverse complement strand
ACAAATCTGATATATCTAAATTAAGACAAATTAATCTTAGATTATTTTTAAATCACTTTATTTATATTTTAATAATTAAAATAAAATGAAATGAGAATTATAGATTAAAACCGTCTATTACACTTGCAAGGCCTTAAATCACATGGAATATATCACATTCAGTTCCTTCACAGCTGGATGTTGTGGCACAATCTGCACTGTATGTCTTAACCCAGGTGATGGAGATAGGTTAACTGCATAATGCATGCAAGTAGGCAAGAAATATCTGTTGGTAACGAATGAGGTGTATCGGTGCATTTAATGCCTTATAGCACGTTGAATATTTGTTGTCGTATAGTTTAACCTAACCGTGTGCCACAGGCGCATCTCTGCAGAGAGATTAGTGACTTTGGAAGAGACGGGTGTGCCAGAGAGATATTCATCGGAAGACACGGGTTTAACAGAACGTGTATTTTCAGTGATCCATCTCCATTCCATACAACGTACACGGTAGAAGCAGCTATTGTAAATGTGAAGTGACAGATCCGTGGGACCCGGAAATGAATTTCACCGATTACGTCGATGTATTGAGGTTTCCGAGATCGTGGTGATGCCGAACACACATTAAGATTTTCCGTATATGTCGCTCTAGTAGGTAATGAAAACAAATCATTGATTCGTCTGCAGTGACCAGCCCAATTAACGGCAATTAGGTCAAAGTAAGTAAAGCATCAGTATTATGGGATCAAGTTTATATTATGGAAAGTCGCTAGTGTTAAAATCTTTGGAGGCCTTATCCTATGTACCTTTAGTACATAAAGATACAAACAATATGAATGTAAGACTCATCTGAATTTCGATGTTTAGAATCAATTTGCAAATAGTCTTATTCTTGTTAAATATTGGATGAAAAAATAATCTATTTAACTAAAAAAATATTACGAGTATAATAATATAAAATCCCATTAGAATTTAAATGGCTATTACATCAGAGAAAAATCAATCTAGCAGAACCATATTGTGATTGAGATAGTATACGAGTGAGTAAAATTTGGAGATATATAAGACATAGTAGTCCATAGTTGTAGCTCACAATTAGCATCCACCCTTATTTGAAAATATAATTATGCTTTTCGTGGAAGTACTTGAACATATTGAAGGAGAAACGATAAGGGCAGGGTGGAAGCTTTCTTCCCTCGAAAAATAATAGCCCTACGAACATAAATACAACGAGCAGTATAGAGCCAAGAAAATCAAGTAAAATATAATCCATGAACAAAATCAACAAACAAGAAAATCAAGTAAAATATAATCATGAACAGAGTAAAATAAATCACTCTCGGAGTATCTTCAATATTTCTGGTAAATTTGCAATGCACAGGAAACTAAAATATTTTTTATCATCTGCAATTTGAATGTGTATTAGATTGATAATAGCATAAAAGTAAATCCGAGTGAACACAAATTTGACCTCTGAGCCTTTAAGAAGGATATAGACACGAACACATATTTAGGAAACCTCTAATAGAAACTTTTATTCGTATAATTATATGATGGTTCCCTGTTTTTAACATCATTATTTCTCACCCTTTGGATGGAAGTAAACGCTATTATTGCTTATAGTCATGTTTTATGTAATGACTGGATAATTTATGTGAATAAATCTTATGTTATTACTATTGTAGGTAAAATATGGAATAAAGATTATTCTTTTTCTTGAAAATGATTAGAATATTATTAATTCAAAAGTTGAATATGAATTGAGTAATTACATATAGTAACTTTCTATGAGGAAGTTATTTTCTTTTCTTGCAAGATTAAAAAGAAACAGTTGCCAGCAAGTAATGGGAAAACCCTAACTGCTTTTCATCTTCCCATAGAAAAAAGGGGAAAAGGAAAAGACCAGGGTGGTTAAGGAATAGAGAGGGGAAAAGAAAGGCACTGAAGGAGAAAAGAGACAATGCTAAGTCTGGTGAGGACCAGATAGCACACGCACAAGTGGTGCATTATATTTGCCGAAGGCAGTGGTCTAGCAAATGAGCTTGTGGGGAGATTCAGTCTGGTTGAGTAATCTCGTGGTTGGGAGGAGAACAAGCAACAAGTGGTGCATTATATTTGCCGAAGGCAGTGGCAAATGAGCTTGTGGGGAGATTCAGTCTGGTTGACTAATCTCGTGGTTGGGAGGAGAACAAACAACAAATCATTTCTCTCCATTCTGGAGAAGCACAAAATACTGGCAGTACAGGTAAGTACAACTACAGTTTTCATATTCTGAGGCACTTCCATGTTCTTTTGAGATAATATCTAGGTTGTAAGTTAAGAAGCAGAGTATTCTGACAAATAGTTTCCGGCATGTCAGAAAGGGAACAATTATATGCTACCTGGAAGGAAGAAAATAAATTAGATTCAATTGACTTAATCATTTAATTAAATCTGAATGAAGGACTGTATGGGTTAGCTTGGTTTCAGCATTCGTTCAAATTCCGAAACCCCTTAGAAACCCGCACCAAATATTGAAGGGGAATAGTAAGTCTCCATGTTAAAGAAAGAAGAAAGGAGCCATTAAATTCATAACAGTAACGAAATAAATAAATAAAGAAAATGATAACAGACGAACTGAGCAGAACAATAATAAACAATGACAAGATTCGGTGGGACCTGTGTGTGTAAATGATTCTCCACACAGTAATCGAACCAAGTGAGGTATTACACAGTGAAATAAGTAATACTCTCTTCTCTGTGACAGTGAAAAAACAACGTATCTAGGCAAAGTGTTAAATAATCCATAGCAACTGATAAGTCTATTTATAAACCCTAGTAAAAAGGGTCAAGATTTACTCAAATCTAAAAACAACGAAAGCTATGGGGTTCGCAGACATTTAGGAAATACTTCGAAAAGGTCCCGGACAAACAATATATGGAAACCATGTAAATGCTAGAGTTAAACTGTCTGTTAAAGAGAAATTCGCGAACAAGTAAACTATATATATATTCTATAGCGAAACCATAGAAGCTGCAATACAGGCATTTATTAAATGAATCAATCTGAAGAGACCATTAACATATGAATAGAAACGATAAAATGTAGCCTCTGTTCCCGAGCGCTGAGCACATTAAGGGTAGCAACCGGACAATATACGCATAAGTAACAACAGATCGAACAAGAATATACATTCAAGTTTCAGTGGATAACTATGCAATGATTAACAGATAAAATTCTAAGCATTTGTAATGGCAATTCAAATACATACAACTTCCAGTGCAAAATCATGCAATAAATAATGGATAAACAACCCTTGCTGGGACTTAACAAAGTTGTTAAGGTAAACTGAAATGTCAGAGTTTATACATAAACGGAGGAACTCAGAAACCCACATTCTGCTCGGAGCTGAACTATATACTGTATTAAACCACCAAATAGATAAATATTCATACATATATTAAAATGTTTTAAAAAGGCGCAACTGGGCTGAGTAAAAAATGCAGCGGTTCGCCAAGTGAGTTTCCTTTACAGTACCAAAGAGAAATCTATTAACCAGGAGCTTAAACATCAAGATAAATACAACTAACATATAACAATAGAAGATTAGGAGTCCTGCTTAAGGCGCGAATGCATCGCAACAGCCCTTGAGGACTCATAAGGGCAGAATCATGGCATCGAACTATGAATGGCTTCCTTAGCCAGGAAGAACCATAAAGATTCATGCTTCCCAACAGAAAACGGTAAGAACCACCTGACAGGAAAGGATAAAATTAAAGCTCGCTTTCGGTACCGTCTTATTCATTTAGATTTTATGCTAGGGGTCACAGTTCTTACCTGTGGAATAGTTCTTCTGGAGTGATGGTACTGTAGTTCCCTGCCGCTGCGTAGATCATCGAACCCTGATCAAACAACCAATATGGATGAGAAAATAATTCCGGAAATAGACTTAACAGAACATTGTAAATTCTTTTTTACCATCTACAGTGAAGCGAAAATGGGTTACCTGAGTAAATAAGCTGGGCTCAGGGCATGACGCCAGGAATCTGCATCGCCTTCAGGCACAAAAGGCATACCCAAACCTTAATACCGAAACCTGTGGCAGACATCTGAGGACTGATAGCCATATCCGAATGCAGGAAAGCAGAGCCCTCGAAAGACAACCCTCCCTCTATCATATAAACTTCATAAACCCTAAATGTTGCCTGTATAGCTGGCAAGCGAACCATCACCGTTCGATGGAGGGATTGAATCACCACCGTTAATCAAATCAGTAATCCTGAGGAGATCAAGTCCTTGCCTGCAGTATTAAATCCTTCTACCTACTCCCGAGATCAATACCTGGATCGGAGGTGGAATGTTTCGAGGCAGGTCCAGTTGTCCACTTCTCAGTTAATTAGCATTAAAAGACAGGATCCGTTAGGACTACGTTGGCAGCGTAATCGTGCTGTATACAATTAAATCATACGCTGAGGGTGGCAAGTGTTTTAAAAAGGTAATGTACATATTAATTCCGCCATGGTCCATGGTTTGGTAAGTGTATTATCATATATACTCATTAAATTCCACTATGAGCGGTGGATTCAACTAATGTACCCATTCGCAATATGTGAAATCAATAAAAAAAAATATAACCGGTGTTATATTTATTTACTTTGGTTTATTGGGTTGTGACATGTGGTATCAGAGCCCAGTTACAGAACTGAGGCCTCTGGGTAAGATAGAAATGACATGTAGAGAAATTGTATAAAATATATAAACATTTAGTAGTATGTTAAGGTCTTTCTCATCATTACCCTTTAAATTTTTTTTTATGATGAAGTACAGGATCAGGAGTTTCAGGAACTGCAGCATGAGGAGAGTAGATAATACAACTCGACGACCTGTGATGGGATAGGGAGCACCTGGCCCCGAAAATAATCCTAAACTGTGGGTACAACTTGGGGAAGAGGCCAGAATTACAAATCAAGCAATTCTGGAAACAGTACAGGAGCTTAAGAACGAGATGGCTAGACTACGAGAAGACAATGCCCGAGTAACGATGGAACAAGAAAGAATTCTGAAAAGTTTGTTCGACAGACAGAATCAACCACCAGTTAATCCTAGCACGGAACAACAGAGAATGTCCGAAGAACAGAACCACCATATACCCCCTGAAAGATCGGAGGAGCAGGAGGAACGTTCCGATAATGCATTTGAACAACAAACCTCGAAAAGACAAAGGGTGGAACTGCAAGGAGAATTCCGCAAGATTAAACCACCACATTTTGACGGAGAACAAGAAGAAGCAGCTGAAGCATGGTTAGTCAACATGAACAAGTATTTTCAGCTCTATGAATATGACCACAATCTTAAAGTACGATTGGCTATTTTTCAATTACAGGGAAAGGCCACCTTATGGTGGGAGGAAGTGAAGATTGTAAAAGGAGTTACTAAGCAGACCATTACTTGGGATAACTTTCAAAGGTATTTTAAGGAGAGATATTTAACTGAGCGCTTCTACGATGAAAAGGCAAGAGAGTTCCATGATTTGCGATTGGGGCAGCAGACTATGGACGAATTCATCACCCATTTTACTTCTTTACTCCATTATGTGCCATATATAAGGGAGGAAAAGGCAAAGCTGCAGTGATTTGTTAGCAGCTTACCACCATATATGCGGGAGAGGATTGAATTTGACAATCCAAAATCAATGGATGAGGTAATCCGTAAGGCTAGAATCTGTTATCAACAAAGTAAACAAAAAGGGGAAGTTGCTGGCAGAAAATGGAATGAGAAAAAGAGCTTTAAATCAATCGGAAACAACAAAGGAAATCGCAACAGTGGAAGTAAGGGGAATGGCAAAGGACTAAACAACAGAATTACAGCAAGAACTACGTCCAAATTTAGGACTGCAAATGAGTCCAAAGTCAGTGAACAGCATGCAAGGTTGGAAAGTGAAGGGGCAGCAAGGCCCCCAGTGCAATGCTGGGGTTGTGGGGGACCCCATTACATTAAAAACTGTCCACAGCGAAAGGGGACTGAACAGTTATCCCAAATTCACGAAGCCTCAACAGTCGGCGAAGTTGGACGTAGTGTACCCAGGATTAATGCGGCTTTGGAAGACCGGCAGGCAGAATATCAGCCAACCATGGTCGAATTCGAAGGTAAGATCTCAGACCTTACTATAGTTGTTTTAATTGACCCCGGGGCTACACTAAGTTATGTGAGTCCAAAAGTGGTGGAACGTTGTAATTTACAATCTGTTAAATTTAAAAACCCATGGCTGGTACAATTAGCTACAGGAGCCAAAAGGCGAGTGATAGCCAAAGTTAATGACTGCTCCTTCACTATAGCAGGTCAGCCAGTAATGGTTGACTTGAACGTGCTTCCCCTTGGTTCCTATGACATTCTAATTGGTATGGACTAGCTGGAAAAGCACTGGTCATTAGTTGATTGTAAAACCAAGATTATCTACTTTAGAGATCTACATGGAACCAAGAAAGAAATGCAAGGAATTAAATGACCTGTGTAGGTTCGACCAATAACCGCAACCCAACTAGTAAAATGTATACGGAAAGGGTACCAGGTCTATGCCATCTAGGTGGGTTATGCGGATTCTAAGGATAAAACAGCTACTTTGGACAATATTCCTGTAATACGAGAATTCACAGATGTATTCCCAGAAGAAATTCCTGGATTACCGCCAAAAAGAAACATAGACTTTACCATTGAGTTGGTACCGGGAGCAGCACCAGTGTCACGGGCACCTTATAGAATGAGTGTACCCGAACTGACAGAATTAAAAATGCAACTGCAGGAGTTGCTAGATAAAGACTACATTCGTCCTAGCGTGTCTCCATGGGGAGCCCCAGTACTATTTGTCAAGAAAAAGGACGGAACCCTTCGGATGTGCATTGATTACCGACAGTTGAATAAGTTGACCATCAAGAATAAATATCCTTTACCTCGGATCAATGAACTGTTTGATCAAGTGAAAGGTGTGATGATGTTCTCTAAGATTGATCTGCGATCAGGCTACCATCAGATCCGAATTAAAGAAGAAGATATCACTAAAACAGATTTTAGAACAAGGTATGGTCATTACGAATTTGTGGTCTTGCCGTTCGGGCTAACCAACGCCCCTGCAACTTTCATGTGTTTAATGAACAACATTTTTCATCATTATCTGGACAGATTTGTGTTGATATTTATTGATGACATATTAATATATTCCTGCACCATAGAGGAACATCATGAACATCTCATAATAGTATTACAGACCCTTCGAGAACATCAGCTATACGCTAAGTTTAGTAAGTGTGATTTCTTTAAAGAAAAAATCCAATATTTGGGTCACGTAATTACAAAGGATGGGATTGCGGTAGACCCGGAAAAGATAAAGGCCATAATGGAGTGGCCTGTACCAAAAGATGTGGTGGATGTCCGATCCTTCATGGGATTGGCTGAATATTATAGGAGGTTTGTGGCAGGCTTTTCTAAAGTGGCTTTTCCCATTACTTCATTACAGAAAAAGGGAAAAGCATTTCATTGGACCCCAAGCTGCCAGAAAAGCTTTGAGCAATTGAAACACCTACTCACCACAACACCTATTTTGAGTATAACTGATACTGATAAGGATTATGTGGTATGTACAGACGCAAGAAAAGAGGGATTAGGAGCAGTTTTAATGCAAGAAGGCAAAGTGATTGCATACGAGTCTAAAAAATTAAAGGAGCATGAAAAAAAATACTCTGCTTATGATTTGGAGTTGGCTGCCGTCATACATGCCTTAAAAATGTGGCGGCATTATCTTGTGGGCAGGAATTCTCGCTGCTCACCGACCACCATAGTTTAACCAACTATTTCAGCCAGCCCACTTTAAACGCTAGACAAGCACGGTGGGTGGACTTCTTAAGTGGCTTTGATTTTGATATAAAACATTTGCAGGGAAAAGAAAACCGAGTGGCAGATGCCTTAAGTCGGAAAATACAACATTTGTACGAAATTTCCATTAGTGGATGGAAAAGCCCCTTTTTGGAGATGATAAAGGAAGCTTTAGACCAAGATGCTGAATATCAGCAACTAAAGCTGCAAATACAGCAATCCGCCAACGAGAAAAGCCAACAAGAATATGAGTTAGATGATGCTGGGATGATATATTTCAAGAAAAGGTTATATGTACCCAACCAAAACAGAATTAAAAATCTGATTATGGATGAATTCCATATCAGCCATTATGCGGGTCACCCAGGGTACTAGAAAATGATTACTGCAATTTGGAAAGATTATTTTTGGCCGGGAATGAAGAAGAGCATTGCTGAGTACTTGGCACGGTGTTTAGAGTGCCAGCAGATTAAAGCAGAGCACCAGCATCCAGCAGGATTGTTACAACCATTACCTATCCCAGAATGGAAATGGGAAATCATTTCCATGGATTTTATCACTGGGTTACCTAAGACAAAGAGAAACAACGTTTCCATTATGGTGGTAATAGACAAGTTAAGTAAAGCTGCACATTTTATACCTGTACAATCCACGTATAAAGCTGAACAGATTGCTCATATTTTTATGCAGAATGTGTTCAAGTTACATGGACTTCCAAAAACGATAATTTCCGATCGTGATGTGAAGTTCACATCAGCTTTTTGGAAAACACTATTTGCTGATTTAGGAACCCAGTTAAACTTCAGCACAGCATACCACCCTCAAACTGATGGACAGATGGAACGAGTGAACCAAGTGGTAGAGGACATGTTAAGGGCTTATGTCATGCAACAACCTACACTGTGGGAAGAGTATACATCTAGTGGAATTCACGTATAACAATGGGTATCACACCTCGACGCAAATGAGCCCATTTGAGGTTATGTATGGCCAGAAATGTCGTACACCCTCCAGCTGGGGAGGGCCCGAAGATAGATTGAGTCTAGGACCTGAAACTCTTAAGGAAATGGAAGATATGGTGAAAAGGGTGTGTGTTAATTTGAAGGCTGCTCAAGATAGATAGAAAAATTTTGCTGATCGAAAAGGAAGGTTCAAAGAGTACCAAGTTGGGGACCATGTTTACATCAGAATTCAGGCCAAAAGAAGTACTTTACAGTGGAGTGGGTGTGCCAAATTGGCTCCCTGATACTGTGGACCCTTCCAAGTCTTGGCAAGGATTGGACCAGTGGCTTACCAACTTGCCCTCCGAAGTCACATTCAGGTACACAATGTTTTCCATGTTTCAGTACTAAAGAAATATGTCTATGACCCTAAGCATGTAATCCGATGGCAGGATATTCAGGTGGGAGTTATTGTTACAATAAAATTGACAAATAATTAGTTCTGAAGGAAAACTAACTTAAGAAATTATGCGATGCAGGTCGAACCGGAAGGAGAGGTTCTGGTCGAACCACTGAGCATCCTCGACCGGAGAGAAGTGCAGCTGCGTAAATGAGTTATTACCCAAGTTAAGATACAGTGGCGACATTTTGGACCTGAGGAGGCCACTCAGGAAGATGAAGAATTAATGAAAAGAACCTATCCAGTTCTGTTCGTGGCTGAAAGACACCGAGACGGTGTCTAATCTCAGGGGGAGGAGATGTAATGACCGGATAATTTATGTGAATAAATCTTCTGTTATTACCATTGTAGGTAAAATATGGAACAGAGATTATTGTTTTTCTTGAAAATGATTAGAATATTATTAATTCAAAAGTTGAATATGAATTGAGTAATTACATATAGTAACTTTCTATGAGGAAGTTATTCTCTTTTCTTGCCAGATTAAAAAGAAACAGTTTCCAGCAAGTAAGGGGAAAACCCTAACTTCTTTTCCTCTTCCCATAGAAAAAAGGGGAAAAGGAAAAGGCCCGGGTGGTTAAGGAACATACGGGGGAAAAGAAAGGCACTGAAGGAGAAAAGAGACAGTGCTAAGTCTGGTGAGGACCAGATAGCACAGGCACAAGTGGTGCATTATATTTGCCGAAGGCAGTGGTCTGGCAAATGAGCTTGGGGGGAGATTCAGTCTGGTTGACTAATCTCGTGGTTGGGAGGAGAACAAGCAACAAATCATTTCTCTCCATTCTGGAGAAGCACAGAAGACTGTAAGCGTGGCAGTATAGGTAAGTACAGCTACAGTTTTCATATTCTGAGGCACTTCCATGTTCTTTTGAGATAATATCTAGGTTGTAAGCTAAGAAGCAGAGTATTATGACAAATAGTTTTCGGCATGTCAGAATGGAACAATTATATGCTGCCCGGAAGGAAGAAAATAAATTAGATTCAACTGACTTAATCATTTAATTAAATCTGAATGAAGGATTGTATGGGTTAGGTTGGTTTCAGCATTCGTTCAAATTCCGAAACCCCTTAGAAACCCGCACCAAATATTGAAGGGGAATAGTAAGTCTCCATGTTAAAGAAAGAAGAAAGGAGCCATTAAATTTATAACAGTAACGAAATAAATAAATAAAGAAAATGATAACAGACGAACTGAGCAGAACAATAATAAACAATGACAAGATTTGGTGGGACCTGTGTGCGTAAATGATTCTCCACACAGTAATCGAACCAGGTGAGGTATTACACAGTGAAATAAGTAATGCTCTCTTCTCTGCGACAGTGAAAAGACAGCGTATCTAAGAACAATGTTAAATAATCCATAGCAACCGATAAGTCTATATATAAACCCTAGTAAAAAGGGTCAAGATTTACTCAAATGTAAAAACAACGGAAGCTATGGGGTTCGCAGACATTTAGGAAATACTTCGAAAAGGTCCCGGACAAACAGTATATGGAAACCATGTAAATGCCAGAGTTAAACTGTCTGTAAAAGACAAATTCGCGAACAAGTATACTATATATATATTCTATAGCGAAACCATAGAAGCTGCAATACAGGCATTTATTAAATGAATCAATCTGAAGAGACCATTAACATATGAATAGAAATGATAAAATGTAGCCTCTATTCCCGAGCACCGAGCACATTAAGGGTAGCAACCAGACAATATACGCATAAGTAAAAGCAGATCGAACAATAATATACATTCAAGTTTCAGTGGATAACTATGCAATGATTAACAAATAAAATTCTAAGCATTTGTAATGGCAATTCAAATACATACAACTTCCAGTGCAAAATCATGCAATAAATAATGGATAAACAACCCTTGCCGGGACTTAACAGAGTCGTTAAGGTAAACTGAAATCTCAGAGTTTATACATAAATGGAGGAACTCAGAAACCCACATTCTGCTCGGAGCTGAGCTATATACTGTATTAAACCACCAAATAGATAAATATTCATACATATATTAAAATGTTTTAAAAAGGCGCAACCGGGCTGAGTCAAAAACGCAGCGGTTCGCCAAGTGAGTTTCCTTTACAGTACCAAAGAGAAATCTATTAACCAGGAGCTTAAACATCAAGATAAATACAACTAACGTATAACAATAGAAGATTAGGAGTCTTGCTTAAGGCGCGAATGCATCGCAACAGCCCTTGAGGACTCATAAGGGCAGAATCATGGCATCGAACTATGGATGGCTTCGTTAGCCAGGAAGAACCATAATGATTCATGCTTCCCAACAGAAAACTGTAAGAACCACCTGATAGGAAAGGATAAAATTAAAGCTCGCTTTCGATACCGTCTTATTCATTTAGATTCTATGCTAGGGGTCACAGTTCTTACATGTTGAATAGTTCTTCTAGAGTGATGATATTGTAGTCCCCTGCCGCTGCGTAGATCATCGAACCCTGATCAAACAACCAATATGGATGAGAAAACAATTCCGGAAATAGACTTAACAGAACATTGTAAATTCTTTTACCATCTACAATGAAGCGAAAATTGGTTACCTGAGTAAATGAGTTGGGCTCAGGGCAAGACGCCGGGAATCCGCATCACCTTCAGGCACAAAAGGCATACCCAAACCTTAATACCGAAACCTGTGGCAGACGTCTGAGGACTGATAGCCATATCCGAATGCAGGAAAGCAGAGCCCTTAAAAGACAACCCTCCCTCTATCATATAAACTTCATAAACCCTAAATGCTGCCTGTATAGCTGGCAAGCGAACCATCACCGTTCGATGGAGGGATTGAATCACCACCGTTAATCAAATCAGTAATCCCGAGGAGATCGAGTCCTTGACTGCAGTATTAAATCCTTCTACCTACTCCTGAGATCAATACTCGGATCGGAGGTGGAATGCTTCGAGGCAGGTCTAGTTGTCCACTTCTCAGTTAATTAGCATTAAAAGACAGGATCCGTTAGGAGTACGTTGGCAGTGTAATCGCGTTGTATACAATTAAATCATACGCCGAGGGTGGCGAGTGTTTTAAAAAGGTAATGTACATATTAATTCTGCCATGGTCCATGGTTTGCTAAGTGTATTATCATATATACTCATTAAATTCCGCTATGAGTGGTGGATTCAACTAATGTACCCATTCACAATATGTGAAATCAATAAAAAAAAAAATTAACCGGTGTTATATTTATTTACTTTGTTTTATTGGGTTGTGACATTTTCCCCTCAAATGTAAATATGATATGGTTTTACATGCTATTTACGTTTTCATTTTCATTATGTTTTATAATTATTAAATAAGGAAATGTGGATATTTTTAATATGAAAAGTAAATTAATTTATATCTAAAATATATTAATATTTATTTGAAAATGAGTGGATTTTTTTATTGCACTCATAATTTGATTGCTGTGTGGAGAGGCTCTCTACATACTAGGATGAAGCACATCTCACATAAAAACGTAAATATGTAAATGTAAATGTAAACAACAAAAAAGACGTATTGTAAATAAATAAATATATAAATAAAAGAGAGATATGGTTAATAGATAAAGTTTTTTTATATTCATTAAGAGGTGTGGTAAATAAATAAAACTATAAATAAACAAAAAGTATGGCAAATAAATAAAACCTCATTTTATATTTATTCCATAAACTTCTTTATATTTACTAAAACTCAAAAAATATGTTTTATTTAGGTGAAGCCTATGAACCAAATACCATGAGACAAATAATTATTAATATAATGAGCCAAATATCATATTTATAAACTAGGTATAAAAAGTTATGATAAATAAATAAAATTATATCAAATAGGATTAAAAATCAACATCTAATTATATACAAAGTCTATGGTCCAAATACCATTGTAAATAAAAGAAATATGATAAATAAATAAATAAAGACATAAATAAACGAGAGCTATGATAAGTAAATAAAACAAATAAAACATCTTCTAATATTTACTCCATAAACCTCTTTATACTTACTAACACTCAAAAAATAGGTTTTATTAAGGTGACACCTATGGGTCAAATTATTATTAATACCATGAAAAAACATTATTAACCCTAATATTATTATTATTATATTAACATATTAATATTATTAAATTTAGTAGCTTTGGATTAATTCAATATTAAATTTGTTATATTGTAATATATATTAAATCTAGATATATATTGGAGGGAGGAACAAAGACATAGACTCATAGAGGTGGAGAGATAGGGGGAGTCACAAGGGCGAGATGGAGATAAACTTAAGGATAGGGGAGAGGAGGAATGAAGAGAGAGAGGGAGATGAGTGAGAGATGTGGAAGAGGGTATGAGAGGGAGACACAAAGATGGATGTGGAGAGAGAGAAGGAGAGAGGGAGGGAGATAGTGAGAGGATTGGAGGGCGGGGGTGGCGGAGAGAGAGAGAGAGAGGGGGAGAGAGGGGAAGAGAGAGGAAGTTAGGAGAGGAAGTGAGAGAGAGGAATTTCAAGAGAGGAGTAGAGAAGGAGGGAAGAAGAAAGGCATAGAGAGTAAGAAGTGGAGAGAGAGGGAGTGAGAGGGGAAAGATGGAGAGGGAGAGAGAGTATGTTTAGGGGTGAGATAAAGAGACAAAGAAAGAGGTATAGAGAGAAGAGGGGAGGAGGGATATAGTAGGGATAGTTGGAGAGAGAGAGA
>APFE030295720.1:0-15621 GCA_000404065.3 Pinus taeda | reverse complement strand
GAGTTATGTGAAATCTCCCACAGTGACTTGATTATAGACTAGTTCAGTAGAGCGAACTTGTATGACGTGCCACGAGTCACTGTTTCGACCTTTGGATCTAAAAAAACACCCAAAAGAAACTACAGTCCGTTCTCTTTCTGTAACCTTTTATGAAATTTCAATCCGATCCTCAGAGAGAAAGTTATGATGATTTTCCCCAGGTCACCTGTTTTGAATGTAATTCAAGAGTCTGCACAAAGACCAACTTCCTCAGATCATATCTCCGAAAATATTGTGCGAAAAGCTCTAAAATTCGGACCCAATGTTCAGCGTCAATTCTTCTCAAATGGGTTTTTTTTTTTACTTTTGAAACATCACAGAAAAAGAGTTATAGTGCAAATTCCACGATGACTTGTTTGGAGCAGCGAAACCCTAGAATCCAAAGCTCTGATACCAAATGTTATGAAACCAGCTCAAAAAAGATAGAAAAGATAGACCAACGCCTTAGAATTCAGCCTCTTCGAGGGGGCAACCTCCTTTACATTACATAAATAAACAATTCTTGGATGCTACAAATGAAAAGATCTCCTTTCTATATATAGGAGTCTAAGGGGTCATTATATAATCAGAGCCGACATAACAATAATAATGTAAGGGCACAATAATAACAATAGTGGGCTTCTATGGGGCACAATAGTAACAATATGGGCACTACATGGGTACATCGATATAATAAGGGGATTGTACTAATAATAATAAGGGGTTACACTAGTAGTATAGGGGCCTAACACGGTATCTGGTAAAGTGGAAGAACCGTCCAATAGAGGACAGTTCGTGGCTTAATGCGACACAAATACAGAAGGCAGGCTATTCTGTTGACGACCTCATGGAACGGAGCCATGACTTTTTGTCACCCCGGGAGCCTGATGTAGGAGCATCCAGCTCTGAGGAGACAGAATGAGGTTGACAGTCTCAGAGAAAACCAGAACACACAGTCACTTACGTATAACTGGACAGGTGTCAAAAACCTTGTCAGTTATTTTATTTCATTTACTTGGTTTATTTTCTTTTTTAGAATGTTGGTAGGATTCGGTTAATTAAACTCATGCACTGATTCTGTTTTGTTTAGGAACTAGGAACAGAAGCATAAATATTAGTTAATTAAGTTTCTTTAAAAACATTTTATTAATTATGGACAGTTAGATAAAACAGTTGCCCAATCTGTTGGGACAGTTCCACTGAGAAAGAACAGTTATGTTTCTAGAGTTTAAAGGCAGCAAGAGTATGATTGTAACAGATTCCTCTCGCAGGCGAGAAAAAAAAAAAGAAATTACAGTCATTTCCAAATAAACATTATTATTTTTATTTGCTTTCTAATCATCACTGTAATAATTGATTTTATGCATCATAATATAGTTCGCGTACGAGCAAATTTATATTGAAATACAAGACAGGCAAAACCTACAGGTGGAGCAGACGAGACAGTCAAAACACTTTCAACAAAGAATATGACTAGTTGCGCACACCGGCCAACACATAAGACCGAGACATAAGAGTAGCGGACGCTGACAGTTAAGTCACTTTTAGACACGAAAGATTGTGCATACGAACAGAGAATCACAGATTGTGCATACGAACAGAGAATCACAGGTACTTTGTAAAACCCTCCAAATACTTAAGAATAGAGTAAAGTGCTGTAGCAGAACTAGCATAATATTACATCATTTCCTAAGACTGTAAAGAAATAGTTATATACTGTCCAGAGCATTCCTCAACCAGCATATGATTATAAACCCGAATTTAAGAAACAAAACCCAGAACCCCAAAATCGATCACAAACATGCTAATGATACGCACAGACGGAAGTTGAAGAAGTGCAACAACAGTCAAAGGAATTCGAATCGAAAGAACGCAAACAAGTTTCCATTCATCAAATAATAGTGCAGAGTACGAGGGTTTCGAATTAACGAACACCCATCTCACTAAATAGCAGAACAGAAATACACCAGGCGAGGGTTCCACATAACCCGAGGCCCAAGCCATAAGACAGAAGACCAGCAGTCTGATTAATACATTACAGGATGGGAAAACCCCAAAATAAGGACCCGCGTACAGGAGAGGAGAATTGCTCCACCAAAAGGAAAGAATCCAACTAAGATTTCATTGCTCAAACGAAAACCAGGACCAAAGAAGCCTACAGAACCACTACAGAACAGACAAACGTGAAAAGTTGCTACCCGTAGAGCGAAGACTGGCAAATGTAAGTGTTTTCCGAGATAGTGAAGAACACTGAGCCACATCCACTACGGTATCGACCCACCTACAGACCAATAGAGTGGATTAAAATGGAGTTACAAGCATGAATAAATAATCAACAACTGAGAATCGAAAAGAGATTGAGGCGAGAACTTACCTGATACCGAGAAGACAGGGTTGAGGGAACAGAGATCATCAAAGCCTGAAGAACAGTGGCGACAAAGCGTTAGAGCCGGAGAAAGAAAGATTCAGATAGTTTAAAAGGAACCTGAGATTACCTTGAAGCGAGGCCGAGGCATGTAAACCTGGAACGACAACCTGCAACGAAACAATTTCAGTGTTCAAACAACAGAAATAACCCTGGAACAGACAATAACCTCAGTCCAACGAACAGAAAAAAACCAAAATTGTAACTGTATAGAGCCGAGGGTTTCCCTGCAAACGATTGAGTCCTACCTCCAAGGCGTTAAAGAACCAGGAACAGTCATAGCAGAACCGTGTTGACCATCAAAACTACAGAGGGACGAAACCCCACAGAGCCGAGCAGAGTTCGAACAATGAAGATTGCACAGTGACAAATGACGGGTTGACAAAGGGTTTGAGTTCATATAGGAGTAAACCGGCAAATGGAGGTCACCAACCAAAAGAACAAGTCATAACCCTAAAGCGGAAACCGATAAACGTACTTCCTCATTTAAGTCAACCATTAATATATTCCGGACACAGGTCATATCAGGTAAGAGATATTTCATAATCAGCGGGAGGCCATCAGCCTCTAAGCTCAATAATTAAAAAATGTAAAAAATACCATCTTGTAAGATACCAATAATATAAATATATATCCATTAAATAAAAACAAACAACACAATAAAAACTTAAAAAAAAAAAAAAAAAAAATTAAAAATAAAAGATAAAAACTCATATATAAATATAATTAAATTATTCAATATATAGTAAATTAATATACTCCTACTCAAATCTAACGAAAAAATGCCTTCATCGACTATTTGATATATAGATATTTTATACACATTTTTATCCTAAACATATATATTTTATAGAAAAAGAGGGTTTAAAGTATAGAAAAAGAGTGTTTAGAGTTCGAATTCACTTTATACCGTTAATGTGTTTTGGGAACAAGATTTAATTGTATTGGATTCTAAAGAATTTTCTTAATGATGTGGTTGTGAATTAATTTACATCAATTTCGATGTGAAATAGGATGGTGGAAAAGACTTATAGAAATTTGGGAAAAATAGGTGTGTAAATTTTGCGGGCAGTGGAATCTGAAAATCATTTTATTTTGGAATGTGATGTACTCAAAGACACTAGAGAAAATTATGGGAATATGTTAGCATCGGTTTCTTGGCATTGTCTTTTCAGCCAGCGGATTGTTGGAAGATTGGGCTAACTCATCATCAATTTGAATAAGAAAACAATTGAATAACAAAAAGCTAAAAACAGAAAACTAATAGTCGAACCAACTATTTTTTAGTTAAATTAGTCTTATAATATCATTTTCATTTTATCACTAATATGTGTTTTTTCTTTTACTCTCAGTGAAAAGTGCGGTGAAAAAAGAACTAAACCACTTATATTATATTAGTCTAACTGTTTCACATTTCCTATATATAGGAATATATTTTTATGTCAAATTTTAGCAATAGTTGATATCAAATGGATCTCATCCTACATTAAAAAAAATGGGAAAAACAACAAAAACAACCGGAGCAGAAGCCTAAATCAGATTGTTAAAAAAGGAAAAAAATGAAGTCAACGCGTTTTCCATTGAACATCTCCTCCACGTAAATGTGTTCAGGTTCATCTCCAAGGTTCACCTCCAATTCTGTGTTCGGGTTCATCTCCAATTCGTTTTCTAGAGTGTATCCGCTTTGTGATTGATGTCCTGGAATATGTGTGTAAAAACGTAATACCACGGAAGAAAACGTAGAAGAATAAACATAGATACATGGGAGAAAGACCAATCGCCGTTTTTTTCAATCCCATTGCCCGTCAAACGCTGCGTGTTCGAAGAAAACAAAAGAGGGAGCGATTAACTTGGTAACAAAGACTTCGCGAATTGAGTGACGTTTTCCATGTTCAGAGACCCTAACATCCTGTCAACCCTGTGAGCTGTCATGACCATTTTTTCCCTTTCTTGTAAGGACCACCACCCACCATGGGATAGCTCTGTACCAGTAAATTGATATATCGTGACTAAGTTTCAATAAAGTTACGTACAAATTCTTTCTCAACTCTGTCACCCCACCTACTCAATCGTCCAATTCCATATCGTATTTTTCATTTTTAGATGTGAATGAAGACCACCGATAATGATTCTTTCAAACCTTGTCCTTTTCGGGGAAGACCATCACCCACGATTCCCATAATTCACAAGAAAATAGAAGGAACTCCATTGCAATTGCAAAGACTTTGAGAGTTGAGTGGGGCAGAGGGGCGTTGTTTGTTTGCATAAAGTCTAACACCCTGTCAAGCCCCTGAACTGTTCACCACCACCCATGGCATAACTCTGTACGAGCAGATTTGTTCATTCCTCCTCTTTTCTCATGTGTATTACGAGAATGGTGAGTGGTGGTCTTGCACGAGATGGGGAAATTTTGGAAGAATATTTATGGGTGGCCTTCAATCACATCTAAAAACGACGAGATTAAGTCCGTATGGGTCACCTTACAGATCACCTTACCACTCACCATGCCATAGCTATGTACCAGTAAATTGATACATCGTGACAAAGTTTCCATAAAGTTACGTAGAAAGTTCTTTTCATTTTTAGATAATGATTCTCTCAAACACTATCCCAGCAGATTTGTTACATTCCTTCTCTTTTCTCATGTGTATTACGAGAATGGTGGGTGGTGGTCTTGCACGAGATGGTAAAATTTTGGAAGAATCTTTATTGGTGGCCTTCAATCACATCTAAAAATGACGAGATTAAGTCCTTAGAATTGGACGAGTGAGTGGGTGGGGCGCAGAGATGAGAAGAAGGCGTGGGGAAATTGTTGAATAACTTTATGGGAACTTAGTCGCGATGTATTAATTTATTCGTACAGAGTTATCCCATGGTGGGTGCTGGCGCTAGTCCTTGTGATTACAAGAAAGGGAAATTTTGCGTAGACAGCTCACAGAGTTGACGGGATGTTAGAGTGTGTGAACGCAGGTAAATAAGTTTATTGAAATTGTTAAATAACTTTATTGGAACTTAGGCGGGAGGTATCAATTAACTGGTGCAGATTCATCGAATGGTGGGTGGTGGTCTTTAAATATTTGGAATGTTAAATACAGACAGCTCACAAGATTGACACAATGTTAGAAACACGGTCGACTCAACTCTCAAAGTCTTTGTTTACCAACTTCATTGCTCCAAAGACATCTATTTTTTCTCAATCCAACTCTCCGTGTTTCGTCCGACAATCGAATTGGACAAAACGGCCACTGGTTTCTTATCCAACGTTTTCTTTCGTGGGATGTACGCAACACTTTTGATGAAGGTCCGTGATTTCACAATCACATTTTCTACAAAAATCTTTCGAATCATATACACGATCTTGTTCGAGAAACACTATTTTTCTATAAAATACCATTAATATATTATTATTCTATTAATATGTTATTTTTCTATAAAATATTATTTATATATTTTAAGACTCTATATTGTAACAATTTTTTTTGTTTTTTTCTCAAACAAGCAGTGGGACTATTATTATTGGTTATTATCTGTAAATGCAAGTGTTAAGAAAATATAATATTTTTGATAAACAAAATATAATTAAGTAAATTTACACCATCAAATATTTACGAAAAAAGTACTTGGAAAAATAATTGAGAAAATATTAACAACTTTTTTATTACTAACCAGAATAATTACAAGCATTTTTGCTTGTGAGCTCAATTCTCAATTGCTTAATGTTGAATACTAAATGAACTCAATCCTCAATGTTGAATACTAAATGAACTCAATATTATATAACAGAAGAATTCCCCGTTATATTTGAGGAGAAATTTTTGTTACAAATGAAATCAATCTTATATACCAGAAGAATTCCCCGTTGAGGAGAATCCTTTGTTACAATCGAGGATTTCATTACATAGTAGAAGTCTCACTCACATTGAGACGAGACTAATATTGGAGAGAAAATACAACACTAAAATATTTCCACTCACATTTAAATATTTTCATTCATTCTGAGTTATAGGTGGAATCATACTTAATAATCTTTCACTCACACTTAAATATTTGCATTTATTTTTTAACTATATTCAGACTCACACTTAACAATCTCAACCAAATTTCTTATCACCTTTGTATCACACTTGTTCAGTGTATTTTCCCCAACTCTACCCGCCCATTTATTTTTTAACTATATTCGCACTCACACTTAACAATCTCAACCAAATTTCTCATCACCTTTGTATCACACTTGTTCACTGTATTTTCCCCAACTCTACCCGCCCATGATCTAGTACTTGGAAAATAAAATGATATCAAAAATCAATATGCATTATTTTAGAATGATATGCTAGGTTTTTTGCTAAGTGAATAGCGCTTTGACTACCACAATGCAACACATATTTGTCTTGTTTTATTTTCAACTCTTCTAGAAAGTGTTGCATTCATTTGCATCTATTTACAAGTTGTTGTTGTAGTTATATATTCTACCTCTATTGTGGAGGGAGCTACTATCTTTTGCCATTTGGACACCCAATATCTTCTACAATTTGGACACCCAAGACATTGTTACACTTGCAAAAGTATATAAATAAGTAGTGGTGAACTTTATACTATCGACATCTCCAGCCATATTTGCATCTGCATAACCTTCAAGTTTGGAATTATTGTTACCAAAACATAAACAATAATTACTAGTACCCTTGAGATACCTTAAAGTCCACTTCACTTGTTGGGAATGTTGTTTTTCTGTATTTACAAGAAACTTGCCTACAATTCCTAATGAATTTGCAATATCTGATCAGGTACATGCCATGGCATACATTAGGCTACCAATTGTTGAAGCATAAGGAGTCCTTCTCGTTTACTCTTTCTCCTTATCATAACAAGGACATAACTCAACATTGAGTTCGGTGTTACATGCAAGGGGTTTATCAACTAGCTTGGCATCCTTCATATTGAACATGTCTAATACCTTTTTTATATATTTTTCATGTGATTGACACAACTTTTTTTTCTTTCCATCGCATATGATTCCCATGTCTAGTATTTATTGTAGTGGACCCAAATCTTTCATTGCAAATTTGTTGCCCAAATCCTTCTTCAACTTGTTGATCATGTTCTTATCATATCCAACAATTAACATGTCATCAATATACACTAATAATAAATGCACACTTCATATCTCTTGATGTAAACACAATGATCAACCTCTAATATTTTAAAACCATGTTCCAACATAAATGAATCAAACTCTTACAACATTGACGCGGTGCATGTTTTAGTCCATAGACGCTCTTTTTCAAAACTAATTCTCTTTACCTTTTTTTTTGAATCAGTCTGGTTTCTCTTGTCGAAAAGTGTAACTAGGTTCAGTCCTCATAATGACATGTGCAAATGTGATTTTATGTAATTGATGTAAAGAATAAGAATAAAATTATTTTTGTAATGCTTGTCCCATGGGTTTCATGAGCAAGGAATTTTATTTTTAGTAATGCCTCCCGTTGAGAGCCGTTATGATTGGTCATAAAGTAAAAAAGAGTCTATGTCATGTATGAAAGACCCTTTTTGGGCATGTTACATTTTTGTATGAGTTATTAAATGTATAGAAAAGCCCTCCAAGACTAGGCAAAGTCACCTCCTTCAAATTGGCTTCAAGAAGAATAATATTTTCTTCACCAAAGGACACGTCAACTCATCTACATGTGAATCTAGCTTATTATCATGGCAAAAAAATATAAATATGCTACTTGACCTCATTTCAAAGCAAGGATTTTCAGTCAAGGTCTAAAGTTAGTAGTGGTGCAAAGGTCAGCCAAAGGGAGCCTTATAGTCAGTGAAAAGAAGGGAAGGAAGACCGAAGTCCCTAGAATTGTTTTGAGTTTTTTTTTAGGGTTGAAGTTATCCACATGTGTGAGGAATATTTGTGGTTCAAACTGCAGAAAGAAATCAAAGTATCATAGTTAGATTTGAGGACAACTCAAGGAGAAAGTAAACGTGATACTCAAGCCAGTTCAAGGGGAAGAAGTTTTCTTCTAGGCAAAGGGAAAACAAGGGTCTATGTTGGTCCATCTACATGAGCCAGGGTTTTTGATCCAGTACCAAAAGTTGCAAGTATGTCCCTAGGAACCAAGACTTAGAGAGATAGCCGAGAAGGAGGAAGAATCGTGAAGTGTGTCTATTTTTGACACATGGAAGAAGGAAATCATCAAAGAAACTTTGTGTCTTGGTCTTGGAGAGGAAAATAGGTCAAGGTTCTTGGTCTTGGTATTCCTCTCAAGTGGGAGAGGTTTTGGCCCTAGCTGATAGCCTATATTCTGTGCCTCTTATCTCTTTATGGTTTATGCAGTAGTAGTTGTTTGATGAATAATAACACTATAATAAGATATGTAAAAGAATATCCTAATCTAAGAAGTAGAAAACATTCACAAGCAGTTATCAATATAAGAAAAATTACATAATTTCTATGCCCTAGATTTCTCAACATGGTATCAGAGCTAAGGTGATTAAATCAAGGAAGGACATCTTATCAAGGGACACTAAAGAATCAAATCTCAAGGAATTAATTGAAGTCAATATCATCTTAAATGTCAAGATCTATTAAAAAAGCATCATAATCCTAGATCAAAGAAGTCTACAAATAAGTATTAGGATCATCATCAAGAAAAGAAGGTCAAAACCATACATATACTCAAGTTGAATAGATCTATGAATCAAGGCAAGCTTGAAGTTTATTCATCCAAGAAAATCACTTAAAGATCAATATCATATTATCATCAATCAAAGAAGAATTCCTGGGATCTACTCTCAATCACTTTGAACTTAAAATGTTTTGAAGACTACTCATCCAAAGAAATCTATATCAATAGGTGATGTCATCAAGACTCTAAGGCGATCTATCTCTCATTGAAACAAGATTCCTACCATTGAATACATCATCAAGAAGTCATCATTGATCTTCAGCAACAAGACTTCGCCATCAAAGGATCCTAATGGATCTCCCTCTCTGTGAGATCAAGAATCATTGTTGAAGAAAACAATCTTCATCAAGGAGAAGTTTTCTATTCTCTATATCATCATCAACAACAAGGAAGAAACAAGGATAAGGAGAATTATATCAAGTAAGTATATTTATGTCCACATCTGAATCTGTCAAAATGTCTTTTTGTAAGTAAATCAACAAATTGTTTAGGGCTTCAAACTATCTTGCATGGAAGAAAATAAGAGATTTGGATCTCATTGAAAATGAGGTGATGGAACATGTCAAAGGGTCTATCACAAAATCAAGAAAGGAAGATGCTCAATCTCTTGAAAATTATATGAAAGGGGAAGTTAGGTCTCAAAGGATTCTTATAGAATCCATCAAGTATCCCCTCATCCCATATGCATCAAAACTTGAAACTTAAAATGAAATCTATGACAAATTGGTAGAGTTGTATTCTGTAAGCATTGCTGGAGAAGTCATCTCATTAATGCAAGAAATATACATGCTAAAGATTTCAAGGGAAGATGGAATAGCCTCATATTTCATGAGGATATCTGAAATCTGGTATCAACTACAAGATCTAGGAGAAGTCATGTCTAATAGAGAAATGACTACAGTTGTACTAAATACACTACTGGAGGAGTGGGGTAACTTTATTTCAAGTATTTATGGGAAGAAATAAGCTACTCCATTCTAGGATCTATTGTCACTGTGAAAGATTGAATAAGCTAGACTAAAGGGAAAATATAATGTGGGAGTGGGTGAGAAAAATCAAGCTTATGCTACGATGACAAGAAGAAAGGGAAAATTTGGAAAGTCCGGTTCTTGGAAAACGAAAAGGGACATGTATAAGATTCAATGCTATGGGTGTCAATAATATGGTCACTACAAAAGAGATTGTCCTAGGATGAAATCGGATTATAATAAAAGAGGAAGAGAAGAAGCTCATATCACTGAAGAAGTAGAGGAAGCTTAAAAGAAGAATTCCAAGAAAGAGGAAGGAAGAGATCTCTACTATGACTGAGATAGTTTTCCTCACCTAAGTTCTTCTCAAGTTCCTAAGTATTATATTGCAAGATATGGCTATCATGATTGACTAAAATGAAGGGATGCATCATGGCATCTTAGAAGCATTGAAAGAAAGAGCTTGTAACATCAACATAAAAAAGCATTGCAGTCAACTATGGAAAGATAAAGCTCTTGGAAACTTCATTTTTAACATAGGTGGCACTCATGGGAAAGAAAGAAAAAGGTCATATAATACAAGTCTCATCATAGATTTGTCAAAAGGAAACATCTAATGTATGGGGATACTCTAGATCCTCAATATTCTCTGATGGAATCTTCATCGAAAGGTTCATTGATCAAGAGAGGAAGCAAGTGTTTTATTAAGAATTCTGAACTTGTGGAATTCATGGGATGATGGTATGATGACATAAAAGGAGAAACATATCAAGGGATTGAATCTCCTTCAATCAAGGAAGCTATTGCATGAAGACTGGATGACCCAAAGGAAAATGAGGTATGTTTGGTTATATTCAATATTGAAAAGTCATGTCATATGGTTGCCGGTAACTTGAATCAATGCTCTATATTGAGAGCATGATCAAAAGGAAAAAGGATCTCCTCCTCGGAAAGGATGAAAGAAGGCATGAGTCACACATTGTCTATATGAAATCAACATACTATGTCCTCATATGTAATATGATGTGGTTGAAAACAATTTGAGGAATTTTGATTGGAAATTCCTAGGAAGGAAAGGTGTGAAGAAAGGAAGGAAGATATTGTGGGATATGAAACCATGGAAAAACGTAATCAACATCCAAATACCAAGAAGATTTGACTAGGATATAACCATGAAATATATCAAGACTTTGATGGAGTCTAAAAAAGAAAGAGACCCTTGACAATATATATCTTTGGGATATTTATTGATATGTATGGAGGATGTTGATGCAAACTAAAATATGTCATGAAGATAGACCATCACAAAGGTAATTTTGATTTAAGTGTTAATTTCTTATTTTTGAACAAATATCTGGATGGGCTTATGAAAGGTTGTCGAGGTAAGAGCTATGGACTATGTAGTAGGATGAAAGATCCTTAAGGAAACATGGCATGAAGAAGGCATCATGGCATGAAGGAAGAACATACATGGGTTGAAGGATCACTTTCTAATTATGATATGACTAACTCATAAATGAAAATTATAGATGGTATGTTCCCTATAAATAAGTCACAAACATGAAGTCTCTCAAATAACAAAAAGAAGTTCATGACATCGCAAGGATGAGTTCTTCAAGCAGCTGGTTGCCCCATCATCTCCACCTGAGGAGCTGTTGTAGTTCCCTAATTAAGAGGGATCCTAGAAACAAGTTTATTACTTGGAAGAAACTTAGAAGCAAAATTATTAGGCCAAGAGGTACCTTAGGTACATTCCTCTGTAGAAAAGATTCCATTCCTCTATTGGAATAGATATGTCCTCCCTAGTTAAGAGAGAGAGATAGACACATCATTCTTGTCTTCACTTGGGAAGACAAAATGGAGGATTGGGTAAACATCTGGCATCTAATGCTCTTTGAGGATGATTTAGGGCATCCAAGATAAGAGTAGTCGTAAAGGACCAATATTCTTTGAGGACTGGGAATCCATGATAAGAATAGTCCTGATGGAACACACCCTAAGAACCCGAGTGGGGTATATTCCGAGAGAGGCAACAATGAGGGTATCTATACATCATTGGTATCGCCAGCATTGTGCTCAAATCTCGTGGAGATATAGAGCTATTAGTCAATGAGATAAAATAGCACACACTCAAATATATTCTATTATTATGCATCAAGGAAATTACACACATATTTATACAAGAAAAAGTCTCAAGATAGGAATTCTATCTTAGACGTACAGTAGTGTGGTTGAGAGATTCTCTCAACCACACACTAAACTAGGAGAAACTATATTCTAGCTAATTCCTATTATGTAGGAACAAACTCCTCAAATGGAGAATTACAACCATAGACAAGTAGGAATTAATTATTTCTAACTCCCCCCCTTAATGACTACTTGTCATGATAGTGATTCACATACATGATTCTGTCGACCGTTATCACTGCATATATGTACCTGCAAATCCACCACCATCGGGTGAATTGCATGTGCAGAACTTCCAAAAACAAAGAGAGATCAGTGCCTTTCTAAGCCAAATATTCATGTCCAAATAACAATCGCAAACAGTTGCACTGATTGTGCCTTTCGACGCAACTGTCAGATAGAAAAGTGCGTTGACCCTCTTGTGCTCAGACACACCAATATCTGAGACCGTGAGCCAGGTGTTACTGCAGTCCACCTACTCCTACGAGCACAAAGCTCCCGTGTACACGTTAGCCACACAGGCAATATGCCACCACCGGGCAAGTCCGATCTGCCACCACCGGGAAAATCCGGAACTTAAATGTGCCACCTCTGGGCAAATCTGATCTGCCACCACCGGGCAAATCCAGAACTTAAATGTGCCACCTTCAGGCAAATCCTGTAGCCACTAAGACTCTATATGTGATTTTTGGCTCACCATCACTTTACAGTGACAAAAGATGGTTTCAGGCTGACCATAAACCATTACAAATTGGTTTTAAGATCACCACGAACTTTCAGATGCCTTTAAAAATCCTACATTTCATTCCACATGTTGGAGTTTCTGGGTACATACAATGACCATTACAACAAATGGACTCGCTTATAACATGCTAGGGAGTCTATTCCACAAACCACACTAACTCAAACAAACATCTACTTTGTTGTCCACCATAAACGTTGTCGCTGCTCTTTTATCTCATCTGTTCATTATTCACATCTTGGGCATCTTTTTCAAATAAATTCTTGGAACCCCATGCTTATCCTGTCATTTGTTAGAGTCATGAATTCTAACGAAACAACTTTACCTACATTGAGTTAGCTAGGCTCAATAAGGCTCAATAATATTTAAACATGATTCCAAGAAACTAAATAAAACATAAATTATTCAAGTTTAATTTCTCTATCTCTGCCCATAGATGATTATTTTCCAAACATAACAGCAACTATTTAGAGTCTGGAACACTGCTCGTTCTACGAAATGCCATATTTGTGCCTAGCTTCCATCGCCATCAAGGTAACTGCCATCGCTGCCAACGAATAGGCCGCTCCAAACTTTATCTCACCAGAACACCGCCCACACTGTTGTTGTGGGCAGATCCAAGATCAAACACTGCATGTTGTCTTTGATCCAATCCCTTTCAGATTGCTAACAACATATCTCTCCACGCTACTTCACAAACAAGAACTAGATGACCTCCTACAGATACGATGACCAGACACCGACTCCTTCAAACCTTATCACTGACTCTGGCAACCCCTATTATGTGATCGAATAAAAACACACCTTGCACACAGCTCAACTCGATTCCTCTCGAATCAATTCCATGGGAATTTGAACAAATCGATCCTTTCCTAAACGTTGAATTCACCCGCACTAGCCATCACACCATTTGGCTCGCGAATTATATCCGGAACTAGTTAAATTGCACCTCGCTACACAAAGTCAATAATACACACTCTTTGCATGGTCTGTCACTACCTCGACATTATTAAACTACATAAGAGCCTAGGGGTTACAGAAAGTGAAGAATCGGTGACCTTTAAGGTACAAACATCACAGGCCTCCGGCTTGAAGCTCCCAGGCAGCTTCCCCCCATAATTCGGCAAAGAGATTGGCCTCATAGCGCTCCTCCTGTTCATGATCTTGGCCATATACACACTGTCCTCCGGAGAATACTTTGCGTGCGACATTTTTCCGAAAAGAAAAGCTTAAACCAAAAGATAAAAAATCCTCAATGGCGTCAATGGACGCAGAGAAGATGCTTCCACGGGTCTTTAATCAGCATTAACACCGTGGCAGGTTTCATAGGCAGACTCCATCGATTCTTCGTAGTCACAGAAGCCTCATCACTAAGCACACACCCCACTAGCTCAGATGCATGGTCTCTCAGATTATCAATAGGTTGGGACATGTGATCCATTATGAATTTCAGGGCTTGATCAAGACTCTGTGCCAGGTAGATCACTCGAATCTTCAACTTCATACCACATCAGATAGAATACACAACCTCACCAAATCTGGCAGCCAATGTGATGCAGCTCCAACATGGCCGCTCACGGCCTTCCAGGCATACAGATTTTGACACCGTCCAGCTCTCAATTACTAGATCTTTGATGTTCGACCTGGAGCGCCATCGCAATTTTTGACCCACCGTTACCAGATCTGCTGACTACTCGGCATCACCGTCGGCTCCCAACCACAACATATCTAACTTCTTCCACTGATCTACCTTAACAGTCTCCTCTACTCGACCTCCCAGTAGACTTAGCCCTGATCCGTCAAACAACATCCACGGATCACACAGCAGTAGTGACCCAGTGATTAACAGCAACAATCCACCCTGGTTGCCTCAACCTTCAATCTGCAACTTCAACTTTATTAATGCACCCAATAATTGTAGCGACAAACTCAGCCTTTTCTTCTGCTGGCATTTCAATGGCAGGAGGAGCTTCTTCCTTATCTGATGGTTCTTCAACCTTTTCTTCAACAGTCGTAGCCTCGGTGGGAGGCTGAGCGACAGTCTCTTCCTTAGCTGGCTTGGCTTCTTCAGCGGCCGGGGCAGATTCCTCCTTGGGTTTTTCCACTTCCTCGGATTCCACCGGGGCTGATTCTGCTTCAAGCTCCGATGCAGGCAGCGTTACAGTCCATGTTCACGTGATTGGAATTGGAATTGCAACGAATCAAATTGAATAAAATAGTGAACCAAACAAACAACCACGTAGACCCACATGACGCAACTAACAACGCCCTTTCCACTAGATCCACACACAGATCCAAAAAAACACATAGATCCATGGCACCACAGATCTATTAGCTGGTACTATTAGCAAGCCGCTCACTAGAAGCCAGAACACCACCCCAAAACGACTTCAGATCTGCTTTCTACGCTCTACGTGATCGCTCTGCAACATGCGTCATTTGCTATTCCCGCTCTGCAGGGCGACGCGTCGTAGGCTTAACCCATAGCTGAATCTCACATGGACAAACAAAACACATCCCTACAAGATCCATCTATATGCAGAATCCACACACCAGCAGATCCACCAGCACACAAACCCGCCTGAACACTTACCAACGCCA
>APFE030295711.1:0-28291 GCA_000404065.3 Pinus taeda | reverse complement strand
TTTTTGGAGACCTTAGGAACCTATGGAGGTTTCTTGGGTTGTTGAGAGGAGGGAAGTATTGTTATCTTGGTCTAGATATTTGATTTGGACACACACACTACATTTGGTTGGACTTGGGCTCGGAGGGCTAGGGAACCTGTGGAGGTTTCCTGGGCTAGGGATTATTTCCTAGTTGGCTGGGAGGTAAATCCAGTTGGGTCCGTAAAGAGGAGCGTTCAGTAGGAGCAGCAGGACAAAGGTATCTCCATCAGCCACCGGTACAGGTATTCCTCCATAGACTACTCTTGTAAATTTAATTAGAATGAAATATTCACATTAATTTATGTTGATTATAATGTAAATGATACAATTTATTTGTTTAAAAGCCGTGTAAGTAGGTAAGTTGTCGCCTCTTATCGCATTTAATTTTAGAAGAAATTAGAAGTTAGTAGACCCTAGGATAGGGCTCTTATAGGAATTACAATCTATGGTGATGGAGTTCTCAGAATATAGAGCAATTTTTGTTGGGCCCCTTATTTGGAAAGTAGATATTTTGGGAGATATGTTGATGAACAAACATGATAGAACAATTCTAATGATAATATGATTGACATGAATTTCTTTGGAGAAAAAAATGCAAGGCCACTTGTAATCTGGATTAAGTTGCACAAATATTAGCTAAGATGAAACATTATAGGGAAAATATGTTTTTTTTCTAATGCAATTTTACTATTTTAAATATTTAGTGTAATATAAGATGCTTACTTTTCAAAAAAAAAAAGGTCATCATGGGATTACCTAAAAACATGTGCCAGTAGAGGAGAATTTGGATGACTTTGAAGATTCCTATGGTAGATGAGGAAAAATAGATTCAACAAAGGGACATGGTGAATCATTCAACAAAGCGTGATGCTCTAGAACAACATTGTCCTTGTCCTTCTCAAGGAACATATCCCCTAGATAAGTAACATACACAACATATCACATTCAAAGTAAGAGCATTTACAAGATCCTGAAAGCATTGCTTAAGTCATATAACTTGGCCAAAAAAAATAAAACCTTTACTTCAATAGCATTGTGATTGATTGTGAAATTTAATACCAGCCAGGTTTTTCTTGGAGAAATGTTTGTGGTATTTGTAAGTTTGGCACATCTTTTGAGTGAATGTTTCATGTGTTGATTTTGGAAACATACTGCTCAATAAAGAAATATAGAAAATTTAGGGGCATTATAACCTTTTGTCTAAGAAATCAATTTTAATTTGAGTGAATTTCCACATATATTATTTATACCACATTCAAGATGACCAGTATAATTGTAGTACTAAAGTTTTTGCTATTGAATGCTTCATCTTGACATATATATGATAGTTGAATTTACTTCACTATTAAACATCCACTCCAAATAAATAAATAAGTGGTTTTAATTCCATCAAATCATTAATGAAAAAAACATTTCTTAAGTGGTATAAGAAGATCAAAGATAGATAATACAATCAAACCAAGCTTCATCTAGAAGTGCAATGATTCCCCCAGGTTCCTACGAAACCATGCACAACTCCTAGCTATTAAGTCAATCATGGTGTATATGCACTTAAAATTTTTAAGAATATAATATAAAATGCCGAAAGAAGATCAAAAGATACACACAAATTTTCTTTTTTCACTATAAAAGAACAATTCCCTTAGCTTTCTATCTCAAGGATCCACTATCGTAGTCAAAATATCAATTTTGTGTTGCCTCTTTTAATGCATAGAATTAATAAAGGCAATTTGATTTTGCAATTTAGTTTTAGCATAATAACAAAGGATATAACATAAAGGATAAATTGTGGAAAACTTCTCTATAAGATCTAGCACAACTCAATTATCCATAAAGGCTATGTTATTCTAATTGGTACCTTCCCATATTTTTTCTTCTTGCTCTATTTTAAAGACATGGTGCATCACATGCACCAATTGTGCCAACATAAATGAATCATCATTTAATTATAGAGGGTTGGATATTATCCACTATAAAACATTGAAAAAAGTAAAAATAAAGTAGATTTATTCCCAACATAGCTCAAGCATCTAAGAGTGTTTCAAAACCTCATTAAAATGTTGTTGTAGCTTCTCATTTATAAGATTAATACACATTTTCTCAAAACTTCCATGAAAGAAATAACAATGTGATAAAATAAATTATAAGGAATGTTGAACTCAAGAGCTACAAGTTCAATCTTTTTTCATTTTATAATTTAACCAGCAGGATCATTTCCCCAAAATAATTTGCAAATTTTGATGAGAACATTGATTTTTATGAGAATTTTTTCGGCGTAAATCACATGATATTTCATTTGTCGACGCGTTTCGAACCAACCAGTGTGGTTCATCATCAGGACAAGTTGAAGAAACACATCTAGATTAGCATATTAAATAGTTAGAGCAGAGCATCCAATAGTTGGATGCTCTACTCTAACTATTTAATATGCTAATCTAGATCAGTTTCTTCAACTTGTCCTGACGATGAACCACACTGGTTGGTTCAAAACACGTCGACAAATGAAATATCATGTGATTTACACCGAAAAATTTCTCATAAACTTGATATGGATCATAGAAGCCTCAATTCAAACATTGATTTTATTGGTATATAAACACTCTAAAATGTATATGGTTGTAAACTAATATTCAGAAACCGAGTTGGAAAGGGAAAATATATGACACTTTCCATGTACTCTTCCATTCTTTTTTTTCATTTATGAAAAACAACAAATTTCCATAAACTATAACCTAGTGTTGGAACTTGAGTTCTAAGAATCAAGAGCAATAGTTTTGAATTAACATTTAAGAACTCCCACATACCTTCAAAAATATATCTATTTATCTCTCGAAGATTCAAACAAGGTACTTGAGTCAAATAGCCTCTAATATTTGTTAAAATTACTCCTACAAGTTGCAAATGATGGAAACATACCTATTGACCTTGAAACATTCAAATCCATAAATATCAAGAACTCCAAACAAATGTGCTGAATTGGGATACTAACCAATTGAAATATTGATTTTATCTACCAACCTATAAATATTATGGATTAGGATATGTTAGAATAGAAACTAAAGAAACACCTAATTTGCTAATAAAACACATAAATTATTCTAGTTTAGACTTTTTCAACTAATTTTTACCAATCAAATAACCGTGAGTATTTTTTTTTGCCAAAGCTTCTTGGTTGAGAGTTGCAATAATAGGATCAAGAAATTTTGTTATGTTTCCATCGCATTTAACAATAACACGTTTACAAAGAGAGTCTTCTAGGCCATTTAGATCACACCCAAGATAAAATTTAATGTGTTTTAAGTTATAAAAGTGATCTAGTTCACCCATAAATAACTATAGACATGAGAAAAACCACTAAATTTTGTATGTGTGATACATTTGTAGCTTACATAATAATTTCAACTGTTGTTTGAAGATGGAAAATATATTTATCATCTTCTAGTTGAGAAGTGTTAGGTTCCTTCCCTTTGACAAACTCAACATTACCAAGATGGAAAATGCTACTACTACTCGATATATCACTTCCTATAGGTCCAATACTTCAAATGATCACTTCTATATACTTGAATGCATGGCATGTTTATGTTGATGCATATTATCGATTGAATTTATGAATGAACTACTAAAGTTGTGCACATAAATTTTCCTAAGATATAGATGACTACATTTTCAAAGAATAAATGTTCTTCTAGACTAATTCCAACCACATCCATGGAATTTGTAAACTCTAGATAATCTCTAACATCATCTACATTACTATCTTTATAACAGTTAGTCTGGTTAAGATAATGAAATGCGTTAGGATCTCCCAACTTGTATTTAGAAATATCCTAAAAATGTGGAACCATATTATTGGTAAGATTCATGAATATGAGATTGCTGAGATGAAATTATTACAGATTATTATCTACTAATTCAGAAAGAAAATACTATATTAAAATGAGCTTCATCAATTTTTGTAAAATTCCCTTTAACATTTTTTAGGCATAATGAGTTGATGCACCTCTAGTGGTGCGACAAAAAGCATGTAGAAACAATGATAATTTATCTTTGTATCATAATCCTAATAAGCATAAGACCTTTCTAGAAAGTACATCCTCACGGTAGCTCTTGATATCTTGCCATTTTTTTTCGAAATCTCAACAAATTTTCCAAAATGGCTGCATCCCATATGCTCATTTATCATATGAGAAGCATAAGCACCATATGTTTCACTTCCATCCCCCAATCCATTTTGTTTAGATTAGTTCAGTTGGCTAGTTACAAAATAAATCATAGTTACACTTCTAAGAGTCACTTGGATTTTTTTTTTTTTTTTTGAATTACCAAAAACTTTGACATCAGGATTTGACTTTAGACATAGCCAATAGATATAAGTTTACTAATATATTAACAACTACACTATAAACTATAGATAATTTACCCAGAACCATATGTATGACAAACAATGCAATTGTTTCTTACTTCCAGGACTAGTTGCTCCACTATTATTCCCTTTGGTCTTGATCGACCACCAATAAATGTAAGGTAACACATAAGAATTTTCATTGTTTTTGTTTTTCCTGCTCTAGTTTCTCCGTTGACTAGGATTAACTAGATTTTACCCTCCGAGACCATGGCATTGTATGAACAAATTTAGACTTATTGTAAGGGTGGCCTTCTGAAGTGATGTTTAGGCTCAAGTTTCCCATTTCTAGGTGGCAGGCATGTCCACTTTTAGCTTTTGAACCCAAACTATCATTTTCATGTATTGATTACTAATGGGAAATAATACCATCTAACTAATAGGTGAAACCAATTTCATATTCTATGCAAAGAAAATAATTTATTCATTAAAGATACTCTTTAGGTGGATTGTTTCTAAAAAATGAAACAATCATTGAATAACAACCATTTTTCATTGCAAAAAGATGAAGTCTTGGATTTCCAAAAGCAACACCCTTATATTGTTCCATCATGTGGGTGTTAGAAAAGTGTGGAAGTATTATGAAAGGAATGATAGAAATCAATAGGTTCCTTGTGTATGTTTGTCAATAAGATGTTGTTCCATTAGACTAGAATAACTATAGGTATTTCCATAGTACCATTGTAATAAACCAAGAAGTTACTTCTAAAGGTATCCAAAACAATAAACATGTTAGTTAGAAAAAAATGACAAATTCTCAGCTTGCTTAAAATGGACTGAAAATACCATCTCAAAGATCATAGTAAGTAGGGCCCCTTACATAAAGTTCATTAACATTAAATCTAGCATAGCAATTTTGTAGAACCCCTATCCCATGCAAATAGGAAATTTTTGTCATGTAATCTAGCTCCACAAGAATTGCTTCTACATCTTTTTGATAAATGGCTGGAAATGAGCCACCACCTAAATGGAGGGCACATAAGTTGTTATTGGTAATCATCCTTCCATCAATTTCATTATACTTGTAAGTTGTAAAAGACATATGCACTAGAAATGCAGTGGGGCATATTGAAATTTCTATCACACAAGAACTATACAAGGTTTATGGGAATACTAACAAAACTTATTGGTATTAATATCTTCACAAAAAACCATATTTTATTGCAAAGAATATGCAATTAATAAAATAGACACGCCTTGAGTTGACCATCACTAGAGCCTGCTGACAACTCTAGCATGTGAACATAAAAATGACAATTGATCAACCATTCTTTCAACTAACATAATCTATCTCATCATAGCTTCTTATGACAATTTTCTTCTCGGCATAAAAATATGTGACACAATGATAAAGTATTTTCCAAAATCTTCTTTGCATATAAATATAAATCCATTCTAAAACATTAACAATGGTTGTAAGAAAAGGAACACATCTGAAAAATCTTGTTGAGTGAGTCATTTGTGTGAGAGGCAGCATGATGTCCTTACCATCTTCCCATTTGTAGTTTGAATTTTGGCTTCCTACCCATTGATTTCAATAAATTCTCCATCAATCCAAACTACTTTGGGGTCTTCTACCAACACCAGGGATCCCACAACAATGTTCACCACAGTTGTCCACCAAAAATGTAATCATATTACAACACTCTAAAAATACGCCTTTAGCTGAGAATTCATGGATGAGGATTATTTGTTGTGCCAAAGTCAATTAAGACTTGAACCAAGAACAAGCCACTTAAGACAACCCACTTGCATAGGAAAGATGGTCCTAAAGAGGAAAAATGTATTTGTGGGTTATTTGAACTTTAGTGGGGACTGTGAAACACCCCTTATTTACCATCTAACCAAGACCCGATGGTGACACATTATAAAATGTTTACCATGAGGTAAATATAAATATGATATTGTTATTGGTCCCACAATATATCATTACATTTGTAATAACTTAGCCTCATTTAAGTAAATGGTAAATGGAGATAATTGATAAAATGACTGATTATCCCAAAATTTGTGTAGTAATCCATGAGTTGCATGCATCAACAACTCTTATGCAAGGAAAAATACTAGGAACAAAGCTACAATATGCCCAAAATCAATATATCATATGACATGAGATAGGTTTGTTGCATAAAACAAGTAATTTCAATCAAAGGTGTTAGCAAAGCACTAGATATATTCCTATGAACATTTGATTTCATCCTCTCATGGTTAGCACTTAATGGAACAAAGGAAATTCTACCATGATATAAGCTTGAAGTAATAAATCCAAGAGCCATATTGATGCCATGCATGTGCTATACAATATTTTTTTTAAAATACCATATCATTAATTGTAATACCTAGTGGCCCATCTTTGAGGAAACCTGAGACCTTCACTCTTTAAAGTAGAACATGATATGTAATTTAAGCTACATATATTGCATCATGTCAATGTCTCCTAAGAGCAATACTGCCTAGGAGGTTTGTATGTTGTTTGAGCATGACATGTATGGTTATCCATATTTTGAAAGTATATTTATCCTACAAATTAAAAAACAATGCCTAAATACACAACATTTTGTTTCACAAATCACACACAAGAGTACATATTTATAACCGTTAGTCCACCTCATTATACCATGCAAATTACAAATTACACACAACATTGCAATCTTGTAACCATGCATATAAAGGTGTGTTGTGAGTGTTCTAGACATACTTGGGCATCATAGTTAATAAGGAACTTGGAATTTTGTGATTTATAATGGCCATCAAGACATGGCCAATAATTCTCCTCCTGGCCACTGATAAGTTACCAACAATGTTCCTTCAGGAATCAGAAGAAGCCATTACCTCCATACTCTCAATATAAAAATTCTTCTAGGACAAAAAAGGAATGAAACCTAAAAGGCAAGGTGATTTGGCTTGGGGCTAGAGATGATAATATATTTTTTTCCATTATTTTTCAAATTACTAGAAAAATATCAGTTTAGTCTAGAAAATAGATAGAGGGGATCAATCATGGGTTGATAATCTTAGTGACACTACCTGTGAATGGGTCTCCCATTTGCAAACTCTGAAACCCTATTCAAAGAGGATAATGGAGTTTCCATCAATGCAATTCTAAGACTACTTAACTTATACCATAGATTTAAAGACCTAGAAGACAATCAATACCTCATTGCAAAGACAGAGAAGGAGAAATTTCTTTGAACCATTGAAAACTTTCAGAAAGAGAAGAGTCCTAGCTTAGATGGATTACCTATGAAATTTTCCATAGTTACTATAATTTCATAACAAAGGATCTCCACATGGTAGTGTAAGCCACATTTGCTACCTTCAACACCACTTTTGTTTCACTTATTTTGAAGATGGGCAACCTAACTAATTCTAGATATTTCATCCAATCTCACTATGCAACAATATCTATAACATAATCTCATAATTTATTTCATGAGGACTAAAGAAACACACTCTTATAAGGACCCTCCTAAACAATTAAACTTCCTCGAAGGGCACCAAATTCACAAGGTGATGGGTATTGCTCAAGAAGAAATACACTATGAAAAAAAAAAACTTGAAGGCCATGATAACTAAGTTGTAACTATATAAGGTCTTCAATAGAGTCAGTTGCCTCTTCTTTTCATGCATTCTCATTCATTTTCGTTTCAAATTACACTTTGTGGCTTGGGTAATGGCTTGCACTTACTTTATGACCTTCTCAATTTTAATAAACAAATGGACTTCATCACTCTTCAATTATGAAATATGCACTTGTTAATGATTTCCTCTCTCCCCCTTGGTCCTCCTCTTTGTACCACAAGGCTTAAACAAGACATTTAGGGAATCTTCAACAAATGAATCTTTCAATGGTATCTTAATTGGCAATTCCTACTCCATTTCTCACTTTTTTCAAATGAAATTTTAATCTTCTACAATAGTTCTAAGTGTATGGTGGATAAAATAAAAGAAATTTTATACATACTCGGCATAGTGATGAGTATGTTGATAAATTATTCAAAGTCTCTAGTTATTAGATGGGGTCTTTCTAAACCCAAGAAGAATTATATAGATCATATTTTCCATTCCATGACCTATGCCTTTGAAGTCATATTTAAGTCTATGTGTTACAACATAAAGGATAAAAGAGACTATTAGTGTCACATATCTAAGGTTTAACAAGAACTAAATTTTCATTACAACATATGATTTCCATGTAGTAGCCTCCTAATTCTTTCTCTTGTAAAATTAGTCATTGAGGCCATCCTAGTTGACTAGATGTCTCTTGCTTGGATATTCAGAGGCATCCTTGAAAAATTAAGCCATATCTCCTACTATTTTATTAGATAGGAATCTAGGAGAAGAAGGGAATATCATTGGTCTTGTAGAGAAACCTGGCCATCCCTATGATCCAAGGGAGTTATGGTCTTCTAAAATTTATTCTTTTATCCAAAGCCTTCACAACCAAGAATTTTTGAAGACATATATAGGGAAAATATTTTTTGGGCACAAATCGTAAAAGATAAGAATTTCATACCCCTATTCATCAAAGAATGGATTCAATCCTTTAATTAAAAAATTCCAAAACTCTTCTATCATTTGGAAATTCGCCATCATTTCTTTCCCCTTAATTGGGAATTGGATAATTTGGAGTTTTTGGAAGAGGGACAAGGTCCAACATTGTTGTGACCCCTATATTGGAAGAAAATATCAACATATGTTTCTTTTCTCCTCATGATCTAATATTGAAATGATTCTACACCCTCCATCATATTGCAATGGGTGAAGCATTGAGCTCCAGACAACAATAGTGGCTTTCTTAAAGAGCCTTAGATCTCAAAAGGAAATATGATACATCCTGTGACCCTATACAAACTATCATAGAAAGTGTCATGTTTCCATCAATGAAGAGGAGAGTGAACTCCTTTTATGGACAAACCCCTTACGAGGTTATGAACCTAGACACAAATACAAATCTGTAGCCATAAAAGGCTTCGTTTGAGCATTGTACCGGTGGTGGAAAGGTCACTAGAAATACAAATCCCTTGCAAAAGCTAAAACTTTTATGTGTCTTATTCTTAACAATAGAGCCTTAAACTAGGATCTTCTTTAAAAAATAAGTTAAAAGTGCCCTAGAAGATGTAGCTTATGTGAATTTGATCTAGAAACAAACATTCATTTCATCCTCTTCTACCCATACACTATACAAGTCTGGAATAAAATTGAATGACTTGCAAGATTGAAATTTAAATAGTAAGCAGACTAAACTAAAGCTACTCTAAGGAATTGGCATAGACAGAACAAAACAAAAGTTTACAAAGTCTTTATTATCACCTTAGCCTAGCGAATATGGCTAGGAAAAAATGTAAAGGAAAGAAAAATTGAGAACAAGGACACTCTACCATTCAAATGCACTTCCCAAAGTATGAATATATTAGGAACTTTTCCCCAATTCTCATCAACCGCTCATCATGATCAGGCCTCTAATGTGAACATATACACTCAAATTTCACTGGAATTTTTCACGGAGCCTCCCAAAAATATCCACCTAGAAGAGGATTAGGGAGCTTAATCTACCTAACACAAAATCACTTCCCTTGCTACAATTCCGGTATCGGCGATTCTTCAAAAAACCATAGTGAACTCACAACCCCTATATTGGTTCTAATACTATCTTGAAAAATGCATTTCTCAAATACAAGTCATAGGGGATTCCCTCCTCATGATCCAATGGATGAAATATGATGCTAAGCTAAGAAACTTCTTATTACAACCCCTAATTCAAGACATCAAGAAATTGCAATCTTCTTTAATTCACATCACTTTCAGTCATGTATATAAGGAATATTACAAGGAAACACATAGGTTATACAAGGATGTATTGCAGTTACAAGAAGACGCTTAGGGATCAAAGAATCCCAACAGAAACAACTTAAATAATGTTTTCGAATTCTATAGAGAGAAAATGTGTGGTTTATGAGGATATTTTTGTTGTACTTTGGTACTAATGTTTATTGGTTATAGTTGTTGATAGAGAGACATTGTAGCCCCTAGAAAAAAATAAGCTTCATGTACATTTTTATTTTTTGGCTCTACATTGATTTCATTATCAACCAACCTTTTTTTAGACTCAGACCTCTTAGTCTCTTCAAACTATGAGCCAAAAATGATGGATTATGCTAATCTAATTCATGGTATTTTTCACACGTAATTTTGTTATCACTCTAATAAAATTACTCTATAGTTTCTTTCAGACCAAAAAAATAGCTAAAAGGAATTATGTCTTCTTCACACTTGAAATATTAGGTAAACATATTTGTATTTCTCATAACTCTTTCATTATGAATTTTCACCCAGAAGCTTCATATTGTTTCATGCTATCAACTTCATTAATAAAAAAAAATTCCACAGTTACATGATCATTTACATTGACAACAAATTGTATATATGAATACACTGTGATAATTAAAATTACATTATTTCTATGGAAAGGAAGTAATCATATTTGAATGTTACAAACACTTTAAAAGACAATGGTTAGTGGATTTCCAACATTCTACAAAGATGTTAGTTATGGAAAGTTAGCATTTAATGGGATACCTTACACTCCTAAAGTTAAGATGTAACCAAATTCAATTTACTATGGTTAAGGAAAAAAATGAATAAGAAAAATGTGTCTCAGAAATTAGGAAAGAAAGTGAAATATAATAAGCATACCTTGAAGGGTTGGAAATTACCTAGGATCCAAAAAGGGCCTGAGGTCAAGCCTCTCTTAAAAGGTAACAAGTCCACTTAACTAACTTAAGCACCTTTGAATGTCTTGGAAAAATATATTTAAATGTATGGTTAGAAAAAGTGGTGTTTTCTTCATGAGATATCTTTTAGTTTCTTCTTTTTGGATGCCATTCACTTCAGGTTATTTTTATTTAACTTTCTTTTCTCCAGTCTATTACTTCCTTTCCTAGATGACCTAAATTTTTGGGGCTGAAAATCACGCCTCCTGCATTAGCTAAACTTCCATCACCCTCTTCCACTGAGCTTGTGGAAGCAGACCTTTGGGATAGTTTGATCCCATCAATTTATGAACTATATTCAACCCCACAAATACATAAAACATTCTTATTATAAAAACACTCTCCTTGAATACATGAATCCCCTTGAGAATTATAATAATTTACCATTATAGTATAATAAACACTCGTTGGGACCCCTCCTTTCCCTACGGATCCCCTTCCTTGTTAGATGGTCAGCCAATGTGTATATTAATGAAACTAGATAGAAACTTAGTCCGCTAATACTTAGTTTCAATATCACCCAGGGCATTGCATCTTCCCTTCTTGGCAAATTGATGACACATTCCTCTCCCACTATGAATCTGAGACTTATCTTCTTTTATAGAATAAGTTCCAGAGCACATTCTTGAAGAACAATCTTCAATCTCTCTTCTTACTTTCTCAAGTAAGTCAGACTTCTCTCCATTTTCCAATTCCTTCCAATTCGACTTGTTTCTCACCCATCTAAGGTATTCAACACTAAAAAAAAGAAGCATGGACAACCACCTTAGCTTATGAGTCTATGAATATTTTTCTATTTGGATTCAAATCCCCAATACACCCTCACATAACACAACCCCCAAACATAACACAACATGGGACAGCCACCTTAGCTCATGAGTTCTTTCTTTTTACCACCAACATTTGAATCCCCAAACCCACTGGTTATAAATTCCCCCCAACCAAACAATGATTTAAACACCACTTAATTCAACATTTTGTATGCAAATTCTAATATTCAGTTGTGCATAATTTTGTTTTCTGTGATTAAAACATAGTAATATTGAACATATTAAAACCCACAAAAATGTTCAAAATGCAGAGCATGTATACATACATTTTTTCTACTTGAGGATGTGTATAGATCGTACTTTGATATCATTCTGAGAAGAATCAGTTCAAGCCTTCTTTAGCTACTCTTTGTATATGCAGAGCTCCATGTCCAATTTCTTGATATTTTCCTTAATCACATCACCTCAAGAGCTCCATGTCCAATTTGATCTACCCCAAGTAGAAAATAAATTACAAACATATTCCATCGGAGCTATTTAGCCTAATCATCAATGGAAATTACATTAAATAGGTAATAATTTCTTAAACACTTACCTTTTCATAAGCCTCTTCCATAGATGGAGGAGCAGGGGCCACCTTCTTCTTCTTGAAACTAAATAATCTCTTCATCATCTCTACCTAAGTCAAATTCACATCGCTTCATCATCCTTTCCTGAGTAACTCTCCAATGCATTATGTGTATCATTTGTATCAATGAGAGAATATTAAGGCCCCATCCTGTATCACTGCTCTATTGTGTTATTAATAGAATTTTATTGGTGTCTGGTTTTCCCGCCAATCCTCCTTGGCTAGACCCTCTTAAAATCTAAGTGGAGTGGGAAAATGAAATTCATTTGAGTGAAAAGAATTGTAACTGAAGGATCTAAATATTTTTACATATTATAAAAAAATTATTCGAAATATATTTTTTTAATTTATTTCAAATATTATAAATATTTTAATATTTTTCAAAAGAAAGATAGAAACTAGGTCGAATTTGCAAGTCATTTTGTCTTTTTTTTTTGGTATTGTATTTTATTTTGATAGAGTCAAAATATTAAAGAGCACAATAAACATCTCTACCATGGGAGAGGAATTCAATGATGGAGAAACCCTAGAGGCCTGTGGAAATAATGCAATAAAGGAAAGGGGTTTTGAGTTTCACAATAGAGCAGGGCATAGCTTTGAAGAAGAGTGATTGGGCTCTGAAAAATGTGAGGCTTTGATATCCTTGTGAAAATGAAAAATAATATTAAATGATAACCATGATTTTGTTATTGACATGATATATATTTTTTAAGTGTAGATATGGATGCCATGATAAACCCTTTGAAGACACACAACTACTCATCAAATATTATTTTCATATTAGATCGTGGTTGCTTACTATCAGACCCAAATGGAGGAGGAGGAGTTAGTTGATTATGCATTGGAGGAGGGAGTTTTCAATAAATTTGGGCTAGTCCCAAGGATTTTATCCATTCACATTTGGAAGTTAGATCAAAAGTTCACCATGATATTGTTTTTGGGCCTACCAGGTCTTTAGAAAGAAAAGTTAATAATTTGATAGGGAAACAATCTAGTAGTTCGAAGGACCTAACCCCTCCTACAATTCATATTGTTTGGGTCCTCTAGTTTCGAGTAGCCTAGGGCTGAAGGTTGCTTGTTAGGGGCTGAAAGTTTGGCTCTAATTTTGGTTCCCCTTTTGTCCCAAAGATCAATGGAAGACATACAATGTGCTACAAATTTCTTAGGGTTTTCAAAATTTTTAAAAGTTACGACTTTCTCCAGTTTGTTTTCTTGCTTGTCCTTCATCTCAGGTGCCCTTGACCTTGCCCTCGTTGGGTGAATTGCTGAAGGTGATCATTGCCCTTGTGATTGAGGAAGGTAAAAATGATGTTGAGAATGGTTTTGGGAATTTTTTAGAAGAAACCTTCTTGTGACCAAGGAGTTATGATTCAAAAGGAGTCTGAGAAAGCAAGGAAGAAGAAAAAAATCATAGTGTCAATAAGAAGAATAGGGTCCTCATTTTTATAGTGTTGGGAATCATCATTTCCATTGGTAAGACTACGGAAATGTGCCAAAAAACCCTATTTTCATGAGTAAGGGGTCAAAAATGTAGGTTCTTGACCCTAAAAGCATTGACATCCAACGAAATATAACCTATTGTCAAATGTCCTCTGGAGGTGTCTTTACTAGCATGAGTTTGGATTTATTTCTTCTTTCAAGACATGACCCCTGTCTTTTGATTGTTGCATTATCCAAAATTGTTGAAGATTCCAACTTTATTTGCTCATTTTTGAAAGCTTTGGATGGTTTGAAGCAGGCCCCCAAAGACTAGTATGTAAAGATTAACCATTTGTTTTTCATTCTTGGATTAAAACACTATGAATTTGATCACAATATATATGTATTACATGATCGAGGTGATACTTTTATTTTCATTGTATATATATTGATGATTCAATTATAACCAGTAATAATCTTGATTTAATTCTTATATTGAAGAAATTATTTACTATCACTTTCGAAATGACAGATATCGAGCTTATGTACTACTTTATTACTCTTCAAGTTTTAACTTTGTCTACTGATTTATTTATTTCTTAATATGAAAATATAGTGGATCTATTGAAATCTTTTTGAATGGAAAATTGTAATCCATGTGGCACCCCTCTTCAATTAGGTGTCAAGTTGACTAAATATTGTTTGTCTCTCAAAGCCAATGCCACTCTTTATTGATAATCGGATGGTGGCCTTATATATTTAAATCATGTTTTACCTAACATTTCCTTTGTTTTCATTTTGATGTCTTAGTTTATGTTAGGTCCACATGAAAGTCACCAGAAAGCCACAAATATTAATTTTCAATATCCGAAGGGTAACTATCACACTAACACTAAGTATTGTCATAATTTTGATTCATTGGCCATCTTCATTGAATTCAACTAGGCAAGTGACAATCATGATTGAAATCCAACCTATGGCTATGTGTTTCACCTCACTTATGGGCCATTGATCTAGTCATGTAAGAAACAAAAGTAGTCTCTCTTTTAATCACAAAATCCAAGTCTCATGGTGTATTTAATGTAGGATTAAAGGCAATTTGAATTCAAAAAATCCTAGAAGATCTTAGGCTTCCTATTAAAACCTTGAGAACTATATATTATGATAATCAAAGTGTAATTCAAGTTCTTGACATCACTATTGCAGGTAGAAAGATCAAGCATAAAGAATAATAAAAATATTCTTTGAGGGAATTTAGGACTCCATTTATGATAAGGGTTACATTATGCCGTTTTCCACATCATATATGGGAGTTAGGGGTTATATCCTAGCCAAGGAATGACAAATGACCTTAGTTATAAACAAGTGTTTCTCATGTTAAATGTACATGAATAAGATGTTAGAATGGGAATATGGGAACAATTAGTATGTGTTGCATAATAAGAATCGGTTTGATGGCGTCTACTATCGATAGAGAAGGAAAGCAATATCATTAGTCCTTAAACAAAACTTATATAGTTCAATGGATGTGAATAAGGCCTCGAACTACCATACATAGCACATCTAAGATATATCTATCCTTCACGTGAGTTATGGGTGCTATTTTAAGGTTTCGTGTGGCATACTCAGGTCCTTCGGCCTCTAAGTTTGGCCTCAATATCATTATGAGGTATTTTTCATCAAGTATGGCAGTTGGGGCCTTAACCATGGTCAAAAAAAGATCATAAGGTGCTTGGGTCATATTTGAATCTTCCCATGATCAATCTTCTTGAAAAAGTATTTGAATTACCACACAGAACATCTTTAGAGGACACTTGGCCTCTATGAAGGATCTTGGTCACTATTGGTATGGTTTAGATCATAAGAATGGGTGTAGGGGAATATATTTTCTTGAGGGGAGGATAAAAGAGGGATTTAAGCCCTAATAAAGCTTATAGAGTTCAAGGAACATGAAGTAACTGCCAAACAACCACATAAATACTCTCGAAGGGATATTTGGATTTCAACTTGGATATGGGAGCCATGGCATGTTATTCTACATAAAGGGGCACAACAATTGTTAATATGTATAGTTTTCTAAAAATAGTGTTTACACATTCTAAAAATGTCAATGCGCTATTAGAATTTCTCCACATTTTTGTAATTCATGTATGTGTAGAATTATTTATATAATAATAATAATTGCAATTTTCCATTTTTGGTATGACACAATTAAAAATGACTAACATAACTGACTAATTCATATACTTTTGTACTTATTAGTTGGTAATATTTTTATTCTTGCACTATAGTAGTCATTTATGTTAATCATTTTTAATTTTGTCACTTGTTATCTAATCATATATTTTAGAATTGGACTAAATTAATCATTTAGTTTAGTCACTTTTAGTTAGGTCACTTATTATCTAGTTGTATATTTACCCCTATACTAAATTAGTCATTTAATTTAATCATTTTTATTTGTGTCACTTAAAATTTCTCAAATTTAGTAGTAATTCACATGAAACAATTGTGGTGACTAGATTTTTTAATCATGTAGTCACTAATATCTTATTTTGTACTAGTGTTTAGAACCAAATCAAATGAGATAAACAAGACCTTTTGACCAGAATAAATACTTCATCCAATCCACCAAGTTAACCTCCCTAGATAGTCCTTCAAAAATGATCAACATCAACTTCTAGTCAACAAGAGTTAGCCTTCCTCAACGCTACAATAATCACAAATTTTATCTTCATAAGACAAAATTTTGGCCTCCTACTATAGGCCTGTAATTTCACCTCCTTCATATAGTCTAGAAACTCGCTCATGCGACCTAGAAAATAAAATAAAAAAATCCTTCTTTCATTCACTAGGGTTCCTCCATTGTTTTCTAGGGTTTATTCTTCTTCTTTAAGCCTTTATTACAAATTTTCCTTACCTTAATTGTCCTTTTCAACTACATATCAAAACTTTCTTGATTGGATGTCAGAATAGGGGAGTTTCACTTCTATTTATAATGGTCTCAAGGTGGTTGAATCTCTCCATGAGGCTAACTTGACTGGAGGGCAGGACGACTTGGTGTAGGAGACATATTAGACAAATTTACCTAAAACTAAATTTTCTTTTGTGATACAAAATGGCCAATAGGGGTCTAGGACAATATGACAAGGACTATAACTTATGACAGAAACTCTAGAAGCCCTCAATGGGTGATTTTACCTATAATATAAAAAATAGAGCATGAAATCAATGCATATAAATAATTTCTTTTTTCTTTATTTTGACAATTACATCACATCGTGAGTGAAATAAAATTATGAAGACCAATACTAGTTACATTTCCCAACACTCCCTCTTAACTAGGGATGTACTCACAATTGTTCAATTAGTACAAGGTTGTACTCAATTTCAAATGTTCTAAGAAGAGTACAACAACATAATGTTAAGGATACCCTAACTACCAAGGTATCCTTCTAATAGGGACTAAGGTGTCATCAAGGCAACTGCCAGTAGAGGTACCATTAGGGTACAAACCTGGCATCAATCCAATAGGATATAAATACCATCTAGGCCTCCATTTCCTGACACCAACCCTTACAGGGATCCAGGTATCATAAACACTAAACCAAAGCTCCACAAGACCAATATACCCTCCCTCATCAGGATGTACACATCATTAAACAATTGATATCTCAATAGTAACTAACCCTAATATGTCCTCCCAAGTACCATCAAACAAACAGTTTTATGGTGCTCATTTATCTCTCAAACAAATTAGAGATATCCACCAATCTGATTACACTTCTAAAATCGAATAAGTTCTTATTGGGGAGAGATTTCATCTAAACTTTAGCTACTTGTTCATTTTTTGGCACGTACTGTATCTTCATGACCACAACTAGTACAAAAATTCCAATGTAAATGTTATTGTATGGTAGCAAAAAACTCTAGGGTGTTCAATTATCGTAATATCCAAACACATCTCGACGAGAACTTCCTTCTTCAATTTCTATAGCAACACAAAACTTAGCCTCAACACTTTCTGAAACATTCAATTATTATTTACAACTTCATCAACTGAAAAGAAAAATTTGTAGTTCTTCAACCTATTATCACCCTAAAATTTTTGTTTCTAAACTTCAGAAAGTTTGCCTTGTTTCTAGTCATAGTCTTATAATAGGTTTGAGTCATCTCATCTCAATAGTGTCATTCTCTTTTCCAAATAAAGTTTGACAGCCTCATTCCATGTCCTAGAAGCCTCACCATGTGTTTAGAAGTCATACCTCACATAATTTTGAAAATTTTTGAAATTAGCTATGAAATCGTGGATTCTAAACTAGGAGCTTTCATAGCACGCTACGAAACCACTAAAATAGCCTATTTCAACATAAAAGACTCTATTTTCTACTTTCCTAGTCAACTTCCATAAGGGTTCTTGAGCAGCTGCGAACTCAATTTTGAAACATGAAAGAGGATTTTCTTCCTAACATACTAAGCTACAAAAACCTCTTTCATTTTCTTGAAATTCGTTATGAGGTGGGAGAAATTTATGGTTAACCTTGCGCTACAAAACTACTGAAAGCCAAGCTTTGTCTTCTAGTTTTAGCAGTCCTTTTCAAGATCCGTTTCTGCTCATAGGAAAAGGTATTTTGGAATTATAAAGGAGTTTTCACTTCATAATCTATCCAGCTACAATAACCTATCTCACTTTCTTCATAAGTATTATCAGTTGGGAGATACTAAGCTTTCTTTGAAACCCTAATTTCATAGAACAATTTTTTCCTGTTTTACACGTGTTTTTCAAGGCCAGATTCTGGACAGTCGGAGAAGTGTTTTGAATAACTAAGAGAGGTTTATGTTATAGACAACATGGAATACAAAAACCTCCTTCAGTTTCGTAAACTATGTCATGGATGAGAAGATAAAGGCTCTGTCCCACGTGATAATTTTCAAAGATCCTAAACCTAAAAATAGGGGAACATGTTCAGTTGGGAGATACTAAGCTTTCTTTGAAACCCTAATTTGAGAGAACAATTTTTTCCTGTTTTACACGTGTTTTTCAAGAATAGATTTTGGACAGTTGGAGAAGTTTTTTGAATAACTAAGAGAGGTTTATGTTATAGACAACATGGAATACAAAAACCTCCTTTAGTTTCGTAAAATATGTCATGGATGAGAAGATAAAGGCTCTGTCCCACGTGCTAATTTTCAAAGATCCTAAACCTAAAAATAGGGAAACATGTTCCCTAATTCCTAGGTTTTATCATCAGCAGTAAGGTGACAATGTGGGAGGCTTCATCAAATTCGACCTCATGAGGTTGAAGCTGTCAAATAATGCATTCAATGTTTAGTTAAAGTGGTTTAGTTATAACAAGGAGTTGAACTCCTAATTGTATTAGGACTCTAGGACTATTAGTTAGTTGTCAAATGCATTTAAAGGTTTGTTTTATGGTTAGAATAGGTGTCACTCATAAAAAATTCGAATTCTCTTGATGGCGGATGAGGGAATCCATGTTGTAAACGCTATATATAAAGCAAGAGGTCGAATTAGAAAAGGGGGAGACTTTTTGGCTTAGCTGTTGCTCTATCTGCACATTGTGTATATTTTTAACCTAATGCAAAGTTTCTAGTTAGACAACTCAAGGTTCATGAAGAGTTCTTGTATGTTCTTGTTTTGATGGCATCTTCCAGTACTTAAATTGCAGTGATGTTTACTTATGATACTCAGAACTCGTCAATGATGCTCTGACTTCCTTCATAGATAAACTAACTATGTTTCACTGTTTTATATTTGCATTTCTGCACTTGAACTCTATAATGCTTTGAATTCCATGCTAGGTAGAATGTTTTGGCTTCACTACTCAGGATTCAAAGAGAGTTTTTAATGTCCTATTGTCTTATGGCTTTCCTCTTTCACTTACTTGTCGTGGTATGAATACATGTTACTTAGAACTCATTAATGATGCTCTAACTTCCTTCATGTATTTATAAACTGTGTTTCCTTGCATTGTATCTTTGTTTTGTTGATGTATAAAAACTCTCTATGCCCTGACTTTCATGTTAAGGTGATCTTGTTGTGGTACTGAAGCATAGTTTGACTCCATAGCCTAATGGTAGCCAACCTTCATCTTTCAACCTATAAACCTATAAAATCACAAAACCATAGAGTTAGCCATCTATCCATATCTTTAATCAATATCATTAACACTTTGAGAGAGCCCTCTCAAGTTGAGGAGGCTAAGCCTTAATTAAAATATTGGTTTGAAATAGTTACACTGAGATAGTTTGATCAGTAGCCTATCAGGGTCCTATTTTGGTGATAACTTTTTGGTGCGTCTGCCGGGAGTCTAAAGATTATTCATTCCCGAAATCAAGAAAGTTGAACTTTTGAAGGTAGCAGGAGCTCAAAAAGTTTTTGAGGCTGCAATATACCTTGGTGACTCCACACATCAAATAAAAAATTTGAAGGTGACTCCACTGCTAGAGGATCGGTAGCTTGATGAAGTTTGAAGATGAGTTCCGTTGCAAGAATGAATGCCAGGTATGCCCCTATGAATTGGTCTCATATCATTGGTTTTCCAAATCCTATGTGAAAGGTTGATTGGTTAGATGATCTTCCAATATTCAAATATGAAAAGAAAGATAATACTACTCTTCATTTGGTTAGGTTCCATATGCATGTACGCAGTCTTATGGTTCAGTTCCCTGAATATTGTCTCATGAAGATGTTTATGACCACTTTAGAAGGAAAAGCATGGTCTTGGTATAAAAGCTTGGAAAATGGTTCATTATATTCTCTTGCTGATTTCCATGATGTATTCTATGACATGTATAAAGAATGTCATCCTCCTTATTGTTGGTCAAAGATTGTTGTAAACATTCTACGAGTTTTATTCAATATTTGGAGGATTGTTATGATGATGATGAATTCATGGATGAAGAAATTTTAGAGGCTCTTCATAACAATACATTTCAACACCAAGAAGAAAGGATAATCCCATGAAACACAGCATGAAAATCAGCAGGGGTTTACTTATGAAAATCATATTACATCCTCCGAGATTGATGTAGAGATGCAACAGACTTGTCAGTCTTTGGATCATAATGAAGATGAAAATAATTGCAAACACCAAGAAGAAATACTGGAAGAAAATTTTTATAACCCTCAGGTAGAGGAAAAGGTTGATCATTTATGTAATTCCTTGCAGTAGATTACTTCAAAGAATGGTCATAATAGTGAGGCAAATTACATTGTCTATGGGAATCATGTAGAAAGGCAGTTGAATAGCATATCAAAGGAATTTTGTGTGGCTGAGAATCAATTATCTGAAGATATATAATGTTATGAGAATCATCAAACTAATCAAGTATTTTTGGACCCTATGGCTGATTACATGGAAAAGATTTGTTGTTCATATTTCCAGTTATATTTTTATCTTGAAGATCAGTTACATCTCATGCTGACTCGGTTATTTTAGTATCATGTTTATTTTGCTTCAAGCACAAGCAAGAGATTCAAGTATCAGATCAGATTAATGATTGGCTTCATTGGAAGTTTCATGTTCCTTGAGCTACAAATGGAGGTCGCAGTTGATAGGGTAGGTAGGAATGTGAAAATAAGCTCAAGGTAGGTTGACTGAGCATCTATTTCAGTAGGTGTAGTTTGAATTCTTCTTACATAAATCATTAAAGGCTTGAGGAGCAGATTGGGCAGAAGTTCAGAGTTTTATTCTAGAGGAAGGATAGCAGCACTGTAGCTACAGGTTCTTAGTGTACGAAAAGGGCACACTACCCCTAATGGAGCCACCGTTATCACCCTAAAATTTTTGTTTCTAAACTTTGGAAAGTTTGCCTTGTTTCTAGTCATCATCTTATAATAGGTTTTGAGTCATCTCATCTCAATAGTGTCATTCTCTTTTCCAAATAAAGTTTGACAGCCTCATTCCATGTCCTAGAAGCCTCACCATGTGTTTAGAAGTCATATCTCACATCATTTTGAAATTTTTTAAAATTAGCTACAAAATCGTGGATTTTGAACTAGGATTTTTAATAGCACGCTACGAAGTTACCACTCAAACAGCCTATTTCAACATAAAAGACTCCGTTTTCTACTTTTCCTAGTCAACTTCCAGAAGGATGCCTGAGCAGCTGAGAACTCAATTTTGAAAACTAAAAGAGGATTTTCTTTCTAAAATACTGACCTACAAAAACCTCTTTCATTTTATTCAAATTCATTATGAGGTGGGACAAATTTATGGTTACACTTGTGTTACAAAACTACTGAAAGCCAAGCTTTGTCTTCTAGTTATAGCAGTCTTTTTCAAGATCAGTTTTTGGTCACAGGAAAAGGTATCTTGGAATTATTGAAGGAGGTTTTCTCTTTACCAACCTCCAATTCGAATAACCTATCTCACTTGCTGTTCATAAGTATTCAACGTTTGGGATTACTTAACTTTTCTTTGAAACTCCTATAATTTCAAAGGAACAAATTTTCCTGTTTTAAACGTGTTTTTCAAGGACAGATTTTGGACAGCTGGAGAAGTTTTTTTAAAAAACCGACAAACAATTTTGTTCTAGACATCATGGACTACAAAAACCTCCTTCAGTTTCATAAAATATGTCATGGATGAGAAGATAAAGGCTCTCTCCCACGTGCTAATTTTCAAAGATACTAAACCTAAAAACAGGGAAACATGTTCCCTAATTCCTAGGGTTTATCATCAGCAGTAAGGTGACAACGTGGGAGGTTTCATCAAATTCGACCTCAGGAGGTTGCAGCTATCAAAGAATGCATTCAATGTTTAGTTAAGTTGGTTTAATCATAATAAGGAGTTGAACTCCTAATTGTATTAGGACTCTAAGACTGTTGGTTAGCTATCAAATGCATTTAAAGGTTTGTTTTATGGTTAGAATAGGTGTCAATCATAGGAAATTGGAATTCTCTTGATGAGGGATGATGTAATCCATGTTGAAAATGCTATATATAAAACAAGCAGTTGAATTAGCAAAGGGGGGACACTTTTTGGCTCAGCTGCTGCTCTATGTGCAGACTGTGTATATTTTTAACCTAATGCAGAGTTTCCACTTAGACAACTCAAGATTCATGAAGAGTTCTTGTATGTTCTTGTTTTGATGGCATCTTCCAGTACATACATTGCAGTGGTGTTTACTTATGATAATCAGAACTCATCAATGATGATCTAACTTCCTTCATAGATAAACTAATTGTGTTTCACTATTTTATATTTGCATTTCTGCACTTGAACTCTATAATGCCTTGACTTCCATGCTAGGTAGAATGTTTTGGCTTCAATACTTAGTATTCAAAGAGATTTTTTAATGTCCTATTGTCTCATGGTTTTCCTCATTCACTTACTTGCAGTGGTATGAATACATGTTACTTAGAACTCATCAATGATGCTCTAACTTCCTTCACGTATTTATAAACTATGTTTCCTTGCATTATATCTTTGCTTTGTTGATGTATAAAAACTCTCTATGCCCTGACTTTCATGTTAAGCTGATCTTGCTGTGGTACTGAAACATACTTTGACTCCATAGCCCAATGGTAGCCAGCCTTCATCTTTCAACCTCATCTTTCAACCTATAAACCTATAAAATCACAAAACCATAGAGCTAGCCATCTATCCATATCTTTAATCAATATAATTAACCCTTTGAGAGAGACCTCTCAGGCTGAGGAGGCTAAGCCTTAGCTAAAAGATTGGTTTGAAATAGTTAATCTGAGATAGTCTAATCAGCAGCCTATCAGGGTCTTGTTTTAGTGATAACATTTTGGTGCGTCTGCCGGGAGTCTGAAGATTATTCATTCCCGAAATAAAAAAAACCGAAATTTTGAAGGTAGCAGGAGCTCAAAAAGTTTTTGAGGCTGCAATATACCGTGGTGACTCCACACATCAAATAACAAATTTGAAGGTGACTCCACTACTAGAAGATCATTAGCTTGCTGAAGTTTAAGATGAGTTCCATTGCAAGAATGAATGCTAGGTATGCCCCTATGAATCGTCTCATATCCTTGGTTTTCCAAATCCTATGCCAAAGGTTGATTGGTTAGATGATCTTCCAATATTCAAAGATGAAAAGAAAGACAATGCTGCTCTTCATTTGGTTAGGTTCCATATGCATATACGCAGTCTTAAGGTTCAGTTCCCTGAAAATTGTCTCATGAAGATGTTTATGACCACTTTAGAAGGAAAAGCGTGGTATTGGTATAAAAGCTTGGAAAATGGTTCATTATATTCTCTTGGTGATTTCCATGATGTATTCTATGACATGTATAAAGAGTGTCATCCCTCCTTATTGCTGGTTAAAGATTGCTATAAACATTCTGCGAGTTTTATTCAATATTTGGAGGATTGTTATGATGATGATGAATTCATGGATGAAGAAATTTTAGAGGCTCTTCATAATAATAAATTTCAACACCAAGAATAAAGGATAACATCCCATTAAATGCAGCATGAAAATCAGCAGGGGTTTACTTATGAAAATCATATTACATCCTCCGAGATTGATGTAGAGATGCAGCAGACTTGTCAGTCTTCGGATCATAATGAAGATGAAAATAATTGCAAACACCAAGAAGAAATACTGGAAGAAATTTTTTACAACCTTCAGGCAGAGGAAAAGGTTGATCATTTATGTAATTCCTTGCAGCAGATTACTTCAAAGGATGATCATAATAGCGAGGAAAATTACATTGTCTATGGGAATTATGAAGGAGGTTTCTCTTCATCAACTCTCCAGATACAATAACCTATCTCACTTTCTTCATAAGTATTATCAATTGCGTGATAAGAAGCTTTCTTTGAAACCCTAATTTCAGAGAACAGATTTTTCCTGTTTTACACATGTTTTTCAAGGACAGATTCTGGACAGCTGGAGAAGTGTTTTAAGAAACGAAGAGATTTTTTTGTTCTAGACAACATGGACTACGAAAACCTCCTTCAGTTTTGTAAAATATGTCATGGATGAGAGGATAAATGCTCTGTCCCACGTGCTAATTTTCAAAGATCCTAAACCTAAAAATAGGGAAACATGTTCCCTAATTCCTAGGGTTTATCATCAGCAGTAAGGTGACAATGTGGGAGGCTTCACCAAATTTGACCTCATGAGGTTGTAGCTGTCAAAGAATGCATTCAATGTTTAGTTAAGGTGGTTTAGTCATAACAAGGAGTTGAACTCCTAATTATATTAGGACTCTAAGACTGTTAGTTAGTTGTCAAATGCATTTAAAGGTTTGTTTTATGGTTAGAATAGGTGTCACTCATAGAAAATTCGAATTCTCTTGATGAGAGATGATGGAATCCATGTTGTAAATGCTATATATAAAGCAAGAGGTCGAATTAGCAAAGGGGGGAGACTTTTTGGCTCAACTATTGCTCTATGTGCAGACTGTGTATATTTTTAACCTAATGCAAAGTTTCTAGTTAGACAACTCAAGATTCATGAAGAGTTCTTGTATGTTCTTGTTTTGATGGCATCTTCCAGTACTTACGTTGTAGTGGTGTTTACTTGTGATACTCAGAACTCATCAATGATGCTCTGACTTCCTTCATAGATAAACTAACTGTTTTTCACTGTTTTATATTTGCATTTCTGCACTTGAACTCTATAATGCCTTGACTTCCATGCTAGGTAGAATGTTTTGGCTTCACTACTCAGGATTCAAAGAGAGTTTTTAATGTCCTATTGTCTCATGGCTTTTCTCTTTCACTTACTTGCAGTGGTATGAATACATGTTACTTAGAACTCATCAAAGATGCTCTAACTTCCTCCATGTATTTATAAACTGTGTTTCCTTGCATTGTACCTTTGTTTTATTGATGTATAAAAATTCTTTATGCCCTAACTTTCATGTTAAGTTGATCTTGTTGTGGTACTGAACCATACTTTGAATCGATAGCCCAATGGTAGCTAGCCTTCATATTTCAACCTATAAACCTATAAAATCACAAAACCATAGAGTTAGCCATCTATCCATATCTTTAATAAATATCATTAACCCTTTGAGAGAGCCTGCTCAGGCTAAGCAGGCTAAGCCTTAGCTAAAAGATTGATTTGAAATAGTTACACTGAGATAGTCTGATCAACAGCCTATCAGGGTCCTATTTTGGTGATAAAACAACCTTTCTTTGATATTACCCTTTCTTCAAGGTCTTTACGATAGCTATAAAAATATGCCTTCCCTCTAAACTAGGGTGATATACACTTTGTTTATCATATTTAGTAGGGGAAAAATACACAAGCAACTCAGACACATTGGCTCTTTCGGTTATCTATGAATGTAGAATTCAATGCCATTAATATTCTTATAACTCCCTCTTTCCATCATTCTCAACATTATCATCTAGTCATCATCTTGAGATTATTCTTACCTACAACTCTTCAACAACAAATTACAAACAATATATATTATTTAGTATACTATAATATATATATTATATATATAGTATATAGTATATCTAATATATATATATATAATACTTATATATATATATATATTATTATATAATATATATATATTATATATTATATATATATACTAATAATATATATACTATATTATTATATATATAAGAAGTCAACTTTATCAATTGCAATTGGAGCATCCGGGGTTATCAATACTTTCAATATGAAATCAATCTTTAGATATTCAAAACCCACCACTAGTTAGGTTTACAATCAACAAGGGTTACACTTTTCATCTCCTATAATTTCACAACAAGATTTGTTAGGGGTTTTTTACAAACCCTAGATTTTCATATCAGAAATAAACTTTAGATATAATAAAACATATTGTTTTTTCAAATCACAACAAAAAACATTTTACAATCTTAGTGTTTCTAGAATATTAAATAAATTTTACTAGCGGTTTTGGCATAAAATCCTAGATTATAAACATTCAAAAAACTTTTAATATTAGATATTAAAAATAATTTAGGAACTATTGTTAGGTTTTAATAATATATAAATATATATATTGAGGGTCTAATTTGTATAATTTTACATTAACTGTTATAAGCATTTTCTCGTAAACCCTAAAAAGCTAGGGTTTCATCATATGTTCTAGATATCATCAACAAACCCTACAAGATTAGGGTTTTTATAGTGAACCCTAAAGGATAGGATTTTATCAAAGTGAATAATGGATAATATGATAAGGTTTTATTTAATTCAAAGATCAATATGTTGGCATTATGGCTAATGTGTTGTCCTTGATGCCAACCTACTTGATATCAATGTCAACATGATGATTATGCGGGTTGGAACAAATGCTACAAAAATAATGAACAGAAACATAACAGATTAGAAGTAAATGTATGTTGAATATGAATTTTAGGAAAACTTACGCAAAGACTATATAGAAGGTTCGTGTATATACACGGGTACTGTGAAGAAAAGTCATGTACAAAATCCACACCATGGTAACTTTAATACCAAGGATCTTTACCATGGTATTGGCCCATATTAATGAGTGTGTCAATAGTTATTTGACTATGTCAAATAACACAAACAAAATTACTAATGTATTGGCCTAAGGTATTGGCTAAGTTTAAATCTATATAAGGAAGTGGAGATTAAAGTGTTAGGTGTGCAAGTATTGTGTTGTCTATGAGTGATTTGATCTGAATCAGGTGTGCACCATGGAATAAGGAGAATATTCAGATATGAAACATTTGAAATATATTGACATGAATGCTTATTCAGTTTACTTACTACAAATGTTTAATATTGATGAAATTGTGATGCTATGATCTAAACAATTTATTCAGAAGTCTGTAGCATTAACAATCTAGGTTGCAGAAAGTGCAAATGTGTTTTCAATGAAAGTTTTCATATCTATACGCGAGTATGTTTGGGCATAGTCACGTACATAAGTGGATCCACATTTGAAGGATCACATATATATTATGTGAAATAATATTTCAGTATGTGCACATCCGTACACTAGTGTTGTGCATGGTAAGCACGTACATACATGGATATTCTTTATGAAGGTAATGTACATAAAGAAGGGTTTGATATGCTAATAGATGTTTAGAGATATGATGATTGATGTTTACATTTGATGATTGCTTTATTTGGTGTTGTCTTTCGATGATGTCTTTATTATGATTGAAGTGACTTGGTTGAATTTTTCATGTTTAATGGCACAAAAGTGTATGATCTATAATTGGCTCAGAAATCTGTGAATGATTTTATGGTCTATAGCTAGTGAAATGGTCTATGAATGATTTAGTGATTAATGATTTCAATGCTCACTATTTTG
>APFE030295707.1:0-10947 GCA_000404065.3 Pinus taeda | reverse complement strand
ACAGGGCCATTTAGATATTTCATGAAACAAACTTTAAATTGTGATTATGGAGTGTAAACAACCAGTGAAAAGCAGTTAAGGATTTTTCACTAAGCTGGGATGTGAGAAAGGGATGTATTCCTCAGGAGCAAACTTGAATTCCTGAAATAATAAATCACTGTGATGATATAGTGTGAAAGGTAGCAATAAAGAATTACACTTTCATTACCATAACTGAAGAAAAGACATTCAAAATAGCTTAGATTGAGTTTAGGGTAATCTGTGACTAAGTCCTGAACTATTCTTTTTCCTTGCTACTTAACAGTTCTTAACATGGAAACATGAAACATATATGAAAAATCAACAAACATATAATGAAGAGATACAAGAGAAACTTATTGAGTCATGAGATACGCAGGAATCCTACAACTTTCAGCCAAGCACCAGACAAGATCAAATAACACAGAGCTTTGGAAATTCCATCATCCTTTGTATTATTTCTCTGAAAAATTACAATAGAAGAGGAGCATAATAGATATGAAAGTGTTTTCTTACATCCAATGTCCAACCCCTGCTAACAAATGCGAGGGGGAATATATAGAAGTCTATTACAAAATATCTCAAGCATTGAGTCATCTGAGAGCGAAAATATCTTCATTAACTCGTACAGAGATTGCAGATGAAAAGTTATTACAATCTTTAATGAACTTTAGAGGCTCTTAACTCCTGTCAGAGCAATTTTGACCTTTGGAGCTCACGGAGTCGGTTGAGCGCTTTGATATAACTGCTGAATGACGTGTCTGTGCAGCTGTATCTTACTGTAGCTTCTCGGCCCTGTCACCTATGATTGTTGATGCTACTGTGGTGGCCGAATACTTGTGCTGAGTTGGCTCAGCCTCTTTCTGCATACCTGCTGATGTGTCTTTGTATTCCTGTGTATGAAAATTTAAATATTTTCAAAAAGTAATATCTCAATTACTGACTTTGATTTAATAGTAATCTTATCAACTCTTCCCACACATCTGGTGCAGGCAATTGATGCTTCAAAATTGACCCCATGGTCTCATCAGCCTCTGTATATTTGTAAAAATGAGGAGGCTCATCAAACAAATGTGTGATCTCGTTCATAATAAAAAATAGATTTTCTACCCTGTTAAAGAGGGTCTTCCCTGTTATTGGTCCTGTCTCTGTTGATGAACTGGCTGCCTCTGAGATTTGACTTAATGCAAAAGTGTTTACTCTCTTGGCATATTTCTCATGTGAGAGTAACTTTCCTGATGGTTCTAGCAGACTAGGCAGACCTCTGTTTTGCAATGCAAAAAACCTGTTCTGAAACTTGTTGATGTCTGCTTGCATGTCCTGGACTCTTCTTTCCAGGGTCTGGATCAGGTTTCTTAATGTCAAGACCCTTTTTATTAGCGAGATAGTCTCTGTCCTGTTTCCAATTCCCATTTTGATGAGCTGGGAGCTTGTTCTGTAATTTAGCGCATTTATCATTTTATTGGCAATCTCAGGCATACTGCCTAGCGATGCCCTTGCTCGTTGTATCTCTTTATGTGCTTTTCCAATGAACATTATTTGCTCATGAATGGCCTCAATATATTCCCACTGATCTGTAATATATTGGCCAATATGGCCCCATATGACCCTCTTGAGCTCAGATGTGACTTTCTCTAATGTGAGCTCTTTTTCTAGATCAATTATCCTTTTCTTGAGGGCCTTTACCTCCCTCTCTCTTTCAGCCACGTTCTGTTTGGACTTGTCATATTTTTCATTTATTTTTGCCAGAGTGTCCTTGGCTTGATTCAGCTCAGACATTTGAGACTCCAAAACCTGAATTTCATTCCTCAGCTTTTGCATATCTAGGCTTTCAGCCTGCTCTGTTGTTGGTGCTAAGGTGGATGGTGTTGCCTGCTGTACCTGTTGGCTGGGAGGGGCAGTGTCTTGAGGGATTTCCTCAATATTTATTGTTTCTGGAGGTGGCTGTGAGGTTTTCCCTGCCTCCTTTTGCTGTAATGCTTTTCTTGAGTTTGGATGAGCTCTTTGTAGAGTGTCATCAGTAGAACAGCTGCATCCTTTTCCTGTCTTTGCTGGGCAACATCTTCTGTTTGTGGGTGAAGAGTTGTTGGGATTTTTAACATCTTTTTTAATGTTGCCATATCAGCATCCCTCAGCTTCAGGATTTCTTGCACAGCCTTAACATCTTTAGGATCATGCCCAAGCTCTATTATAATTTCTTCCAGAGCTTTGATCCTATTGTCCTTAGCTTGAGGGGAAGCCTTTTCCAACTCAAGCTATGCAACAGTGTTATTCAGGCTATTCTGCAGCCTGTAGTTTACTAGGGTCTTGTCTGCCAATGTGGCATAGACCATCTCACCCGTCTGTTTGTGCAGCTCTATTTGATCCATTGGGTGGATGTCTTTTGACAGGACCTCCAGGTTGGTCCTGATATAGTCTGCAGCTGATTGTGGTTGCTGCACTGTTGGTAAAAAATGGCTCATGATCATCTTTCCTTCCTGTGTATCATAAGCAGACATGAGCCTTTGCTGGTTTGTAGGAGCCATTTTCAGTAGGTGATTGTAAAGTTGCAGTTTTAATGGCTCATTTCTGCTCTTGATGTCTTTGAACTACTGCTTGATGCTTTTCTCACCTACACCCCTCTGTCCTGAGGAGCTCACTTCTCCTGCTGCTACCCTGTCTTGCTCCTGTTGAAAGGAGCTGGCTAAGGCCTCCATGCTGGGCAGGCCTGTTGCTGAAGTCTGCCCCATTGGCATTTCCTCTTCTGAGAAAGTTTCAACCTTTGCCTCTTCTCCCCTTGAGAGGTGGTAAGGGGAGTATCTCTATCCTTTTTTCTGTTTACGTCCTCCCTTTGAGGGGTTTGGAGGACGGACTAGTCAATCCTTGAATCTTGCCTTGGGGGTGCCATTTGTGCTGACTACTGCTGCATGGCCATTGGGGCCTCTGCTGTCTGTTCCCCCTGTACCTGTTGTTCCTTTTGTTGCTGTACCTGTTGGGGTGGGTGCACCTGTTCTTGTTGTGCCTGTGCCTCTTCCATATTCTTCTCCTTGCCTTTGCTCTGAGCTTGGCCTGTGGTTTGTAATGCCTCTTGATGTGCTGTAGATGATGAGGCAGCTGCTCCTTCTTGAGGCTTTGGTAGAAAATACCTGTGGAGGAGATTCCAAGTCAGCCATTTTCAATAGATGCCTTCTAGCTCTTTCATTCAATTCTTCTTGAGTGACTGGTTCCTCCAGTGTGCCCCTTCTCCATTTTGGTTGGTTGGCAAATCTTTCAATGTAGGGCATGCTCACATGGTCATAGCTAGATAGCTTGTATTTTAGCCTTCTTAAGGATATGTATTGATTAGGGTCATAGGGCTTCCAAAGGAAGCTGGTTTTCAGGCCAAGGCTTTCTAGCTTTCTGTCAGCTTCTTTCCAGCCTTCCCTTTTGTTTAAGACAAGGTGGCCCAATTGATTTTTTACCTTTAGATGTGCCTTCTTGCCCTTGCTTGCAAAGTGCACCATATCAGCATTGCCAAATTGCCTGAAATATTCCAGGGCAAACAGTCTCATAGGCACATACTTGGGCAACCTGTATGGGCGTAACTCACACCCATATATTCTGATTACAGTGTAGTGTTGGTAAAAGTACCAATCCCCTATGCTATAGACCTTAGATGGCTGCAGAATCCTCTGCATCTCATCAGTCAGTCTTGGAGGAGGTGAGATTACGAATAAAGACATGGCTGGATGGATGAAGAGGTCTATGAACTCATAGTATGTATATGGAGAGTAGGTGCTGAGGTGAAACACTGAGGTCCAGTACACCACTGACCTTGATTTCCTTCTCATCTGTTCTCTTAATCTCAAAGGAAACTCCATGTTATAATACAGGATGAGGTGGTAGATGTAGGAGGTGTATCTGAACACCTTCTCTCTGGACAGGTTCAAGAACTGCTCATGCATCTTATCTGAAATGTATGTGGCATATTCATAACAGATTGGACTCTTGCCAGGGGAAAACATAGTCATCATTACTAGAATAGTTTCATAAATAAATTCAAGTGACTTGTACCCCAAAATGGCATTGATCATGTAAGCAAGGTCTACACCCAGTTGATTTAGGTAGCCATCAAAAATAGGAGGGTGCAACACAGTGTCAAAGTTTGTGATGAACAATTGGTTGAGCTTTAAGATTTGTGCATCTATTAGTATCTTAGCTCCTTGGTTGATCAAGTCCATTAGAGACAAGGGGACCAATTTCTTCTGGGTCTTGAACTGCAACATCTCTCTAATGGCCTCAGGGGTGATGGAGAATACCACTGAACCTGTAGGGTCAAGCACAACCCTCTACATGGGGTCATAGCAGATAGCACATAGATGAATCAGGTCAGGGAACTGGTTGACCTGAGGGAGCCTGAATATTGGGAGGAAGGAATCCCAAATGCCTAGTATGTCTGTCCCATCCTTATGCTTGGCCTTTAGCTCATTCAGTAGATGAAGGTGGAACTTGCATTTTGATGAGGAGTCCTCTGAGATTTGGTAGTCTAGGTCTGCCAAATCCTGCCACTCCAGCTCTCTCTGAGGGGCATTTAAGGGAGAAACATTGAGGGCAACTGGTGCAACTGGAGTCTCCATGGTTGTTTGGATTCTGATTGGTAAATAAACTTCTGTTTCTTAGGCCGGAAGAGCACTGCCTGCGTGAAGAGGAGAATTGAAAATGCAAGGTAATAGGGCAAGTCCACAGCAATTGAAATACTATTTTGGTTCCTTGAGAAGGCAAGTTATAGTGTCTAACAGACCTCCCTCAGCAATTGAGTGCAGGTTATGGTCTCTAGTTCACGAGTGCGCGAACGAGGAATGCGCGTTTTTCACTGAAATTGCAGTCTAAATGGCTCAGCTAGTGAAATTCAACCGTCAATTATTCAAGAGGGAGCTGGGTGTAGGCAGTTTTCTGGTGAATTTAAGCGTTTTCTGTGCTTAAAGTGATTTTTAGCATTTACAGAGAAAAACCAGGTTTCAGAGAGGTTTTTACGGACAAATACCTGGTAGATTGATGGCCTGGGTCGGAATAGCAGGTGGGTATGCACGCTGAAGAACTCCTGTTTGCTTTGAGCAGGTTGGTGAATTTTTCGTCGTGAAACGCATGCAGAGAGCGCATCATCGTTTTTTGCAAAAAGTGCAAAAAACACATAATTTTTGACAAAATATGGCTTTTTCGGGTCATTGGCACCTTTTTAAATGACGTCAGCATGACGTCATAGGTGACGTGGCGGCCTTTGACTGGTCCACAGGGGCGGTGAGGTGGTGGCCAGGTGGACGAATGGTGTACAAGGTGCGCGGTCGTGGCGCTGAATCAGGTGGTGAGGGGACGCTGACGTCAGCGGACAGGTGGCTCAATATCGGGCCCCCTCCTACACGGCGAGGAATCTGTCAGAGGGAGCTCCGATGGAACATGGGGGCGACATGTGGACCCCGCATGACATCAGTGTCTGACAGATATCGGACGATATCTGTCGGACGTCGGGGCCAGTCTGATACGAGTGTCGACCGTTGGATTATCAGAGCTAGATCGGACGGGTATCGGGCCATGGACCTGCACGGAGGATATGGTCATCGGGCGGGTATTATAATAGTATTTTCCTTGGAATCTGCGCCCGGCGGGACCCTTTGCACTATTGATAAATTTCATGTTTTGTCATGTATTTCTTTGTTAAATTTATGCATAGTCGATGACTTTAGGAAAAGGCGGAAAGCATGGTTTTTAATGAAATTTTCGCAAAATCGCGAATTGGTTCAAAACTTAGGCAAAGAGGGTTTTATAAGGTTTTTCGCATAAACGCGCAAATTGGTCCCACACTTAGGATAAAGTGGATTTTCGCATATTTTTTGCTTTTGAGTGGGTACAAGGGTGAAAAAAGGGTTTTTTCAAGGGTTTTTAGGGCAAATGAAGGGTTGATTAGGTAGAATGAGTTTTGATGGAGATAAGAGGTTAGGCTTGGGTTCTTGAACTTAACCAGGTGTTAATTCAATTCCCTAGTAGTGAAACATATGACTATAATGCCAAGGAGGGGGTATTTATACAATGCTTAGGATTTATACACCATGGTGTTATAATAGTAGGGAAAGGGAAACATAGGGAGCTAGATAATAAAGGTTAGAGGTTAATATGAAGGGAGAAGGTGTATGAGGAGTGATATCACCAAGTTTTCTTGAAAACAACTTAGTTTAAAGAGTAGATCAAAATGAAAAGAATTTTGCACAAGAAATGTGGCTTTTAAAGGTAATAAGGACCAACATAACCTTGAACTCTTTCATAATCACAGCTGGTGAAGGGATGTTAGTAATGAGTGATAAACAAAAGGGAAAGGGAAGTCAGACATGCTCCATTGTGTTGTTTTCCTTGTATTTGTTTAGCAAGATTCAGCTTGGAAGGGACACCACTTCTGCAACCCCATCTACTTACCCAACTAATGTGCCTAGCATTTTTTGTTTCTTCTTGGAGGGTGCACTTGGACTTGCAGACCCGTTATGTGCCTTTTCTTTTTCATTGGCTTTTTCCTTTGATTTTCTATCTAGTACTACCCTTATTTCTTCCAAGGCCCCAGATTAAACAGTTGGGAACCTTAGTTTCACTGCCTAACTACTGATCTTCCAAGATTAAACAGTTTGGAAAGATTTCTTTCTCTATTGTACAACAGCAAATTGAAACATGGCATGATCCAGATTAGACTGTTGGACCATCCATCAAAACTTTAATAGACATGAAGGCATGTACACACCTTGCTATTCTTTGAAAATATGGGATCTTTGTACCAGCAAAGTAGAGCATATTTGGCATTTGAATTTGCCAATCATGAAATATGAAACCTATTGGTATAGGTATCCAACAGGACCATGATTTGAGGCAAAGACCCTATTGCTACCCCAAAAACACAGATTTTCCTCATTCATAACACTTCTATTGTTTGTAGCTTTTTAGTAGGTTGATAGTCTAGTTTTGCTTTACTCTAGATATTATTCATCATGATCACTTCTTTATTTGCAATATTATTCTTTCATGCTTTCCTTTCTTGTAGCATTTCTCAGCATTTCCTTTCATAGATCATAGTTTAGACTAGTTTGATGCAAAACTCTGTTTTTTAAAGATGCACTCATTTCATTTCTTGCTTGATATTAATGGTTGACTGTCAGTTCCTTTGCAACAGATTTATTCTAGAAATAAGCTATCCTATCAGCCATCCCATCCTCCATCTATTCCATGGCCTACAAATCACCCAAGTCTCACCTCAATTCTGCCTTAGTTTCCTGCATTTTTCCTAGAACTTCTTCCTCTCTCCTTGAGAAAATCCAATCATCTTTTTCTCTCCTAGTGGTTCATGGCAGACCATAGGCACCCTAACACCTCATTCAACCCTTCATCCACCTTTTCTACCCACTGTCACCCTCAAAATAGTGAAAACTTCTCTCGGCCTCCTCCTGTAGGCCTCCTATAGTTGCCCTATTTTCCTCCTGTAGATTTCCTATGTCCTCCTGTAGATTTTCCTGTAGGCGTTATTTGAAGGCCGAGTACGGGAAAATCCTATAGAAGGCCACCTGAGACCTCTTAGGACCCATCCACACCATTCTACATACTCTCAAGTTCCAAATCCACCCTTCAATGCCACCTATTTGCTGCCACATTCACACACAATAAATTGCATGCATGCCAAATTCACATAAAAATACATAAAAATTCAAAAATATGTTTTTTGCTTATTTAATGAAAGAAATAGCTTAGCTAGATGTTGTTTACTTCCTTGAGTAGGTAATGGCATTCATTTCATGGTTTTCATAGTGCTTTCTGCAAAAGTAGAATTAGTTGGTTAATTAGGGATTACTAGGTTTGCTTTACGTTTCAGTCTTCCTTTTAGCAGTTAGAGTAGCATCTATAGAGTAAGCTTTCTCTCCTTTCATCACATTTAGAGCTTCTTCTGGAATCCAAAGAAGTTGCCTTGAGCTGCTAGTGATCTTGTGTCGGCTCACCAAGTGACAACTTGCAGTAAGAACTAGTACTTGTGCATACAACACCAACGCTTCCAAGTTTGTTACGAACTACCAGGTCGATAAGAGTGAAGTAGGCAGCCTAGGAGATGCAACATTATTGGTACAATACTGGTGCTCACCACTTTTTGGCACTATTTCCGGGGAAGCGTTAGAGTATTATGTGATTACTACTTTCTTCTATTTTTTATTGCAACATTCTGCTAATATTTTATTTCAGCAAAAGTAGACTAGTAATTTCTCTTCTTTCAAGTTCTGCATTTCCTTGGTTTCCTCTTCAATTCTACAAATTTCATTTCAGCAAAAGTAGACTAGTCATTCCTTTTCCTTTAGTTCAACGCTTTCTTGCTTTCCTCTTCAATTCTGCAAATTTCATTTCAGCAAGTTCCTTTCATCTAGTTGCAATTTGTTTTGTTCAATCAATTTCAGTTTCTGTAAGTTCTTTCAGTGTGGGGAAAAAGAAACAAAAACCAACCAAAAAGATCTCCTTTCATGCCTCATAGGAATAGAGATAACTCAGGAAAATTTTTGCCCAACACCCCCACTGCTTCACATCCAACCTTCTCTCTTCTTCGGTGGCTGCGATCAAGAAGAACCCTTAGGTGAACAACCAGACATATTTGAAGAACCTATAGGGGAAGAAGAAGAAGAAAACATTCCTCTAGAGCCAATGGCTATAAATAGAAATTCTGGGGGCAGTACCTCTTCTTCCAATTCATCCATTAAAGGTGAAATTGGAAACATGATGGAAGACATCAAGAGTGAGATGTTGCAGATTCTTGCTATGCAAATGGATACCTTCCATATCAAAATAAAACAAGAGGAAGCAGAGAGGGCTTTGGCCATTTTTTGCCCTAGATTCACCATGAGGCATCCTAGGAATGAATTCCCATTGAACTCTATATGGGTTTGTTTAGTCTACGAAGAAGATCATTCTATAGATAAGTTCCCTTCCTTGCCTGGACTTAAAGCTATATACCAAGGGGCCGAAGGAGTCACTAAATAGATCTATTACATAAACCAAAGGAGGTTGCATGGACGTAGACCATATCAGTAGGGGATGCAAGGGACATCTCAGGCATATTACAACCCTAACCAAGTCACCTCCATACCTTCTTGGGTCCCCCTGCTCATCCTTCCTGGTCCATGCCTCCTCCTTGGTCCTTCACATCTCAATATCATGCCCAACCAACCACCCATTCTTTTCAATCCTATGCTCAACCACAACCTCAGTGGGATGCATCTCATTAGGGGTGAAGGCCCCAATACAACTCTCTTCCCACTATTTTCCTCCACCACCTACCCAACCATAGCCATTGCCTCTTGCTCCACAAAAGCAACCCCGAATGCCTACCTAGCCAAATCCAAACCCAAACAACAAACAAGCTCAGCAAGTGTATAGTGGGGAACTATCATGCCCAACTTATGCTGTGGAGATTCAAGAAATTGACTTGTGATCTAGGAAAGTTCTCCTAGATAGTCAGCCTCCACCCAAGGGAGTTGAGGAAGATAAAGAGGAAAGTGAACCAAAAGCAATTCCACCCTTTCCTAAGAGACTATTCGTGACAGTCCTGCCTACCCCAAAAGAAACTAAACTCCTGGTAGAATTGAAACATTTATGTGTGAAGATACCACTTCTCCAAGCCATAATAATGTGCCTATCTACAATAGGTTGATCAAAGAGAAGTGCTTTAGGCATCCAGGAAGGTGCAAGAGAGATGCCCCAACCATCAATGTCATAGGAAAATTTTCCAACTTGATGTTAGGGTAGTTAATCTATCCAAAGTATCTGGACCCTAGAAGCCCAGCAGTTAATGTCCACATCAATGGCACCATAATCCCCCATACCTTGATTGACTTGGGAGCTGCCATTAATGTGATGACAAAGGACACAATGCTCAAACTTAACCTCTAGGGCTCCTTGAGGAAGACCACGACTATGCTATAGTTAGCAGACTACTCCACTGTGACCCTTGAGGGGATTGTGGAAGATGTGATAGTCTCCATTGGTTCTTGGGAGTACCCTGCTGATTTCTTAGCTCTCCAGTCAAATGCAAAGCTCACTGGGTATCCTCTCATTCTGGGAAGACCCTAGTTGGCTACCACCAATGCCTACATCAGCTATCAATCTAGGAACATGTCCATAAATAATGGGCACATTTCCAAGCAGTTAATCCTATATCCTCCTACCCATCCCTTGCAAGAAAATGATCTCCTCTCTGGTTGGAGGAGGAAGATGAGGATGAAGTCTATTCTACACCGCTTTGTGCATTAGAAATTTCCATGGGTAGAAAACAACAAGATTAGGATGATATGATTGAAAATCTGATTTAGAATCCACCTCCCAATCTATCGCTATTAGAGGACATGGTAAGAGAAGCCTGAAACAACCCCTCAACTGATCTCTGTGCGGCTGATTCCACTTCTCTCCATGTTAAGAATATAGAGTTTGACCCAGAAAGAACCTTGAAAATCAATCCCATATCCACTTCCCAGGAAAAGTACCCACAATTTTATTCATTTTAAGGTAGGAAAAGAATTGAATTGCTTCCTATATCCAACACCAGAGTGTCAAGTGATGGTTGCAAATGGAGGAACAATAAATTGCTCTGGAAAGTGCCATAATATCAAGATATCCATGGGATAATATGTACTGACTAGCCCAATGGTTTCCATTCTAATGGGAGGTGCTGATGTTGTACTAGGAGTCCAATGGCTAGAACCCTTAGGTATAATAGCTTTTAATTTTCAAGAATTTTTTTTTGAATTTTTCTGCAGAAGGAAAGGAAGTTGAATTAAGGGGTATTACAGGGAAAACAGGAAAGATAATTATATCTAACGATATGACAAAGCTTCTAAAAAAGGAACAAAGAGGTGTAATTGCACAATTATGTTCACTAGATGTTTCCACATTGAAATCATCTATTTC
>APFE030295696.1:7249-25230 GCA_000404065.3 Pinus taeda | reverse complement strand
GAGCATCAAGATGGTTGAATTCGTTTCTATTTTTTAAAATCTGGAAACAAGTGCGTACTAGTGCTATTTTTCTTGAAACAAATCGGTCTGTTTTTGTACAAAAGCATTGATATGATAACATATATTTTTTTTCAGAATGCCAAAAACTGGTGTTGGTTTTATTTAAATGCCTCGGTGCTGGTATTATTTAAATGCATCAATGGGATTTGTTTTGATAAGCACACCGGTCATATTTAAAATCTATCTGAAATTTATTTTCATATAAATTACATATTAATATCAAATTATCCTTTAGGGACACATCCACATGAATTACAATAGTTCATAGTATACATTTTCCACTTAAAATCACCTTATTCTTGAAAAATGGTTTGAAAACGATATCGAAATTCAAATTGTGGTTATATGGTTCTCGAGATTAATTTTAGATATGCACACAAAATTTTATTTTTGATTTTTCTCAAATGCAGGGACAAAATATCAATAATATCCAATGGTTAATTCTTCAAATCCCAGCTCATTCCATATTGCTGATCAAAGTCCTTCACATAATTCCCCCTTTCCATCTCCATTAAGTTCAAATTTTATTTATATTTTGATTATCTAATTGGGATTTTTTTTAATCCATGTCAATTTGAAAAAATATGTATTTGAGTTTGCAGGATCCTGATTAAGAATCGAATTTAGATGCATAAAATATTCCTCCATTTAAAAAACATCGAAAGCTCTTATCAGGAGCAACATATCGCAAGTAGTCGTTAGATGAAAATGGACAACCTCTCCACTCTGCCAATTATAACATGGCATCTTCCAACCACAATCCTCGATCAACGATAGTAGTAATCGTTTGGTATAATATAATTTCAACAAACCAATTACATTGACGTGCTTACTAATATCATTCATATTATACTAATGACATTCAATATTTTTTGAAATTAGGATTCTAGTGATGATGAGCGACCCACCTACCATCTACCAATGCACCCCACTACAACGTCAACTCAAGCGAAGGTTGCATTAAGAGCAAGACTCAGAGAGAAAGCATACAAATAATGGTTGAATCAACCACCTATTCAATTCCCACTATGTCCAGATTCATCAATTAGGAATGACTACAACAATAGTAGTTCTTCATCACATGTTGGAAATGGAGGCAATCAAATAGAGGTTGGTATGGATGATTACTTACGGGATACGACTGCCATGGAGGCAACATTTTTAGATGCATTCTAGAACGATGAGCTAGGGGATGATGCTCATATCACTAATACCTTATTCGAAATCATGAATTCTGCTTCCACCAACCCTCTCTTTGGACCTGGAGGCAAGTCAAAGTCCACTTAGATGGGGACAATGATGATTCTAAACAACTTGAAAGCAAGGTTTGGCATGCCAGATGCATGTTTCTCGAAAATATTGAGGTAATTCACCTGCATGATCAATCGATTCCCTTATATTTTGAGAAATATTGTCACACAATCAACATTTAAAATGGTTGGTTTTATGAATGTTAAATATTGACATTGTACAATTATATTCCCCACCAACTGTAGGTTATTCAAAGATAAGGTTCTTTCGAGTGATAATGTATTTTTGAGTAGCTGGGAAGAGGCAAAACAATTGTTGAAAATGTTGGGTGTTGAGTGCATATCATATCATGCATGTCCGAATGGTTGCATTTTATATAGAGATGAATATGCAGATAAAAAGATATGGCTGAAATGGAGGCATGATAGGTACCTTAATTTGAAAAAAGTGGGCAAATCACATGGTCCTCCTCATAATATATTATGTCACATGCCTATAATCCCAAGGATTCAAAGAATATTTTGTTGCAAAGAATTAGTTACGTTGTAAGGATGGCATGCCTCACATAAAAGTGACACAAGAGTTTTGTGAATCCCAACAGATTTAATAGCCATGAAGCATATAGAGGATACACGGACTGAAAAATTCAAAGATGAAGTAAAAATTTTACGACTCAACATAGTCATGGATGGCGTCAACCCATATTCCCTCCAAAACACCAACTATTCTATTTGTCATGTAGCAATGATCAATAACAATATCCCCCCCATGATTGTATGCGAAGAATGAACATCTGATGTTGGCTCTCATAGTCCTTGGTAGAATATAAGTGAATAATATGGATGTCTACTTACAACCATTGGTAGATGAATTGAAGAAATTATGGGAAGGGATACATGTGTATGATGTATCAAGACCCATCACAACAAATATGAGTTTTACATTGTATGCATATGTGCTTACATCATACATGATTATCTAGGATTAGGAGTTTACTTTGGTAAATTACATTTTTATTGATTTGTTTATATACGTAACAATATTGTTCCGCATATTAATTTAATTCACTGTAATTGTTCATATATTCATGGTCGTTAACATGCTGACCTTTATAAATTAATTTTGTAGGTATTTTAAGAAAAGGATATTGTCTCTCAGCTCTTGGCCGGCTTGCCGCAAAAGAAAAAGAGTGAAGTAGCCAAGTTTGTCAAGAGGCTGGAAGACATTCCTGAAATCTCCCTGCCACCAGAGACCCTAATTCAAATTGCCCTCTCCTTGGCTGAGTAAGCTCTCGTTGGCCAGTTCACTAGTCTATGGCCTTCTCCTAAGACAACTAAGACCTAGGTTAACAGGAACTGGGCTTCTCTGATCAAGAGTAGCGTCACCTCTTACTTCTTAGGAAGAGGGTTTTTCCTCTTCGAATTCACCTCAAAGGATCACAAGGACCTAATATTTCATAATGGCCCTTATTTCATGGGCCCCCAAGGCCTATACCTCAACAGATGGATGCTGGATTTCGACCCTGTAGTTGATGTTCCCAAAGCTGTCCCTGTATGGGTCAGACTCCCTAATCTCCTAGTTCATTGCTGGAACTGGGACTCGTTGAAACACATCGGAAATGCCCTTGGGAAATTCATAGATAGGGAAAATAGCCAAGACCAATATGACTGTGTCATATCTGTGTAGAAGTAGACCTAGAGGTGGGTCTCTCGAAAGCCATCAAAATCAAAGTAGGAAACTGGACCCATTTGCAAAAGCTAGATTACGAGCAGCTACCTTTCAAATGCCGAAAATGTCATGTCTACGGTCACTTCGCTAGAGGATGCCCAGCTAATGTGGAACCAGATAAGGGTAAAGAAGAAGGTTGGAACTAGGTCAAGTGTGCCAGGAAAACCCAAAAGTAGGTTGGTCCAAATGGAAGAGGTCCTCAGGTGCCCCCTCAGCAACCCCCTCCTAGAATGGATCAAGAAAATAAATTCGCTCTTTTAAGCTTGCAAATAGAGGAAACTTAGGAACTAGACAATCAAAAATCAACCCCTCCCTGTAAAGGTACCCCCCCTTCTCCCAAGGGGGCAAGCCTTGATGAGAGTCCCAAAGGAAACACTGTCGAAGTAGAGGAAGATGAACATGAATCGGATTTCTCGGAGGAAGAAGGGAAATAAAAGAATCCCAAGCTTCAATAAGGAGATCCACAAGAGGCCACAAATCAGATCGGGAAAAAAGAGAGCAGGAAACTTTGAAGGATAAGCTCCAAGGCAGCCAGCCAACCCTTGAGAAGCTACTAGTATCAAAAGCAAAGATGGGGAGAAAACAGCCCCAAGGCTCCAAGGGAGCCAACCAAAAATACATATGATGAAGATAGTCTCCTGGAACTGTAGAGGTATGGGGAGTGAATCAAAGAATAAGCCATCAGAAGTTTAATAAGAACAGAAACTCTTAACATACTTCTCATCTAGGAGACCAAACTGGAAGACTCTATCTTCCTTCAGGCAAGTAAAAAACTCTGGAACAAATGTGAGGCGAAAGCAGTCTCAGCCCAAGGGGCTTCCGGAGGGTTGGGCACTCTTTGGAATGCTAGCAAATTCACAGTCATTTTTGAGATCCTCAATACTCACTGATTGCTCTTAAAATTGCAACACTTAGATTCAAAAGAGATTATCAGTCTCTTCAATGTGTACATCCCCGTGAACGTTGTGGAAAAAAAGGCCTGCTGGGACTCCATAAGATCCCAAGCAGATCTCATTAATCTTGAGAATACCATCATAGCAGGAGACCTTAAACTCACTCTCTTATCACCAGACAAGAGAGGAGGTAGCATTGTTTGAGATATGGCAAGGGAATGGGCAGAGGACCTTATGCAGGATTGGGACCTGCTGGACATCAAGCCAATCTCTGGTAAGTACACTTGGAATAATAAAAGAATTGGCCCTGGCCACATTGCTGCTAGATTGGATAGATTCTTACTTCAAAGCTCTTTTCTTCTGCTTGGATTAGAGGCTAGAGTTCATATGATCCCATGCATCACTTCGGATCATAAGCCCATCAAGCTGGAATTGGTGTTTCAGCTTGACCTAGGTCCAATTCCCTTCAAATTTAGCCCGCTCTGGGCTAAGGAATCAGACTTCATGCAATTATTTAAGGGCATTTGGATGTAGCTCATCAAAGGCTCCCCCTTTTTCGTCTAGGAGGAGAAGCTCAGAAGAGTGAAAAGGGCTTTAAAAAGCCAGGCCAAGACTTTGTCCAATCCAACAAATGAAAGAAAAAATCTCCAACGCATTTTGAAAAATCATCATCTTCAAGCTGAAATAGTTGATATAACAAAAGAGATTCTAGAAAAAGAAGCCCAACTCTAGCAAAACTATCACAAGGCTTGTCTAGCAGAAGAAGAGTATTGGAGACTTAAGTCATGTAGCCTTTGGCTTAAAGCAAGGGACAGGAACTCTTTCTTCTTCCATAAACAAGCTCGAACAAGGAAATGTACCAATTCCATTTCCAAAATCAAAGATGGCACTATTACTCACAAAGACAATGCAAGCATCAAAAAATCTGCCTCCCTTCACTTTCAAAGCCTGTATAGTGAAGATATAAATCTGGATCAAATCTCTAATATGATTGATGTGGTTCCCTCCTTGATTATTGTTGAAATGAATCACCTTCTTGAAGCTAAAGTCTCCAAGAATGAAGTCAAGGATTCCCTCTTCACCATGGACCCAGAAAATGCCCCTGGGTTGGATGGATTTACAGCCAGATTCCTCCAATATTGCTGGCCAATTGTGGAAAAAGATCTATACAAAATGGTTATTAAGTCCCAAGCTTGCCAAAAAATTGGAGGGAGCACGAACTTTGCTTTTTTTCTCTCGTCCCCAAAGAAAAAGGAGCCAACACCTTCAATAGGTTTCAACCGATGTCGCTATGTAATATTGGTTACAAACTGATTACTAAAGTCATCGCTAATAGACTTAAGCTCATCCTCCCCAAAGTCATTCTGGAAAGCCAAGGAGGATTCATTCAAGGGAGACATATAGCGAACAATTTCATTCTGGTCCAAGAGGCAATCCATTCAAGTCTAAGGCACAAGGAAAAAGGTATGGTTTTCAAGCTTGATTTAGCAAATGCTTTTGATAGATTCAAGCATAGTTTTCTACTAAAAGTCTTACACAAATTCGGATTTGGGGAGAAATTTATAAATTGGACTCAGGCCTGCATTTCAGAGCCTTGGATTGCTCCATTAGTAAATGGCAGAGTTGCTGACTTTTTCAAAGCCACGAGAGGGCTCAAACAAGGGTGCCCTCTCTCACCCCTTCTATTCGTTATTCAAGCCTCTATCCTCAGCTTCTATTTAGACAAAAAAATGATGGATCGGGAAATTGTTGGGCTTTGTATAGCAAGAGGTGTTAAAAACATTAAACATTCCCTCTTTGTGGATGACAACTTGTTATTTGGAGTTGCCTCTGTGCTTATAGCCTCTAGATTTAAAGGAGTACTTGATGAGTTTTGTATTATTTCGGGAAGCAGTCTAAACAATGGAAAATGCCATATCTATTATTGGAACACCACTTCCAGCATGCTCAATTCCATTTCCATAAATTTTGGTTTCATAGCCTCCTCAAACTGGACTTCCTTCAAGTATCTAAACCTTCCTATATTTCTTAAAAGAGCCTTCAGTAGAGATTGGCTCCCCGAACCGGAGAAATTCAAGAACAAGTTGCTTACCTGGGGCTTTTCCTAGCTCAACATTGTTGGTAAGTCTGTCCTTTTTAAATCAGTCCTTAACAGTCTTCCCTTATTTCAGTTTTCTATTCTTCTTGCTCCCTCTAGCATTCTCAGAAAAATGGAGCAGATCATTTGGAAATTTTTTTGGAAGGGGGGCAAGCAAAATGAGAAAAATATTTTGTTAGTTAGCTAGGATTCCATCTCCAAACTGCTCTTGGAAGGAGGCTTGAACTTCAAAAACCTTGGATATCAAAATATCGTTATGGGAGCTAAGCTCATTTGGAGAATTATTGCTCCTAACCCTGGTTGCGCTCATCTAGCTCTTTGGAAAAAATACTTTAAGGGCAAGCACTCCCACTATCTAGACCATCCTCTACCACTCTTGAATACGCCCTTCCAGAAGGTCTGTTCCAAAGCCTTTCCGCTTATAGATACTCATGCCTACTGGGTCCTCGGCAATGGAAAAAGGATCAACCTTTGGACAAACAGAATTATGAACAATGAGCCACTAGGAGACTGTCGCTCTCTTCAAGCATTGTGGAGTTGGATGAATGATGTTGGAATGTGTTCCCTATGGGATATCTCAGTCTGGAAAGATTCAGTTGGGCTAGTTGGAAACTTGAAACGCCCCTAGATTTGTCTATGGAACGCGAGGATCTGCTCTCCAAGCTTCACGGACTAGCTCCAACGTGGATGCGAAGCAGAGATTCAAGAGGTTGAGGTGTGCAGGCTGGTGGTTATTTTGTTGCTCAAGGATATGCCAAGCTGTGTGAGCACCCCCATGTGGTCACGAATCCAGAGCTGTGGAAAGGGATATGGCATTATCCCTCACTGCCAAAAATAGATTTTTTCAATTGGCTGTTATGCCATTCCAAAATCTTGACAGACGATAATCTTCAGAAGCGTGGCTTCCACAACCCTTCAAGGTGCATACTTTGCAAGGTAAATCAGGAAAGCGTTTCTCATTTGATGCTTGAATGTTCCTTTGCATTGCAGATCTGTACTGCACTGTTGGAAACTTTGAGTTCTAGCTTTGAGTTGCCTTCCTCTGCTGCTGATTTTTTTGTCAAATGGCTGCAAAGGTACCCTGGTCCTCCTCCAAAAAACAAAATTATTAGAGCTGCTTGGTTTATTCTCCCTAAAATTACCTGCTGGCAGATATAGCTTGAGTGAAACAAAAGGATTTTCAGAAAATGCGAGCTGGATGTCAAGCTAGTGGTAGTTAAAATCAAATTCCAGTTAAAAGAGTGCTTGAGAGACCACAAAGATGATTTAAATCTCACCCAACAAGATAAAAATTAGGGATCTTCTCTCGATCTTGAGTTCCAAAAATTGGCAAAGAGTATCTCCCTCCAAAAAGTTTGGCAAATAAGGGCTACAGCGAAAGAGTTCCAAGGATGGATTGAAAACCATCAAGGGCACTCTCTATTTTTTGATGGGGATACAAAGGGCAATCCTGGAAGAGCTGGTGCTAGAGGAGTTATATTGAACCCAACTGGTTTTAGGATTCACAGTTTCGCCTGGGGTTTGGGCATCGCTTCCAACATTCAAGTTGAGGCTTTGGCTCTTTTTCAAGGACGCAATATTTTGAAAGTGTTGAACATCAGGGAGGCTAATGTTATTGGAGACTCTCAGGTTATTATTAACACTATGGTGACTCATTCTAAACCAAAGGACCTAAGGCTAGCAAGGCTGATTCACAGAATTTCAGACCTTAGAGACTCTTTCCAGAATTTGAATTTCTATCATGTGTTGAGAGCCAATAATAAGGAGGAGGACACTGAAGCTAACAAAGTAGCCCTTCTTATGGCTGATGCCCTGCTCAGAGGCGGACAGGAAATATGGGAACCAATTCCTTAATTTAGAAAATTGTCATGTTTTATTGCCTTCTATTAAATCAGTTTGTTTGTATCCAAAAACTTGGGAAAATATCTGAAATTGACCGCATAGTAGCAGCTAAGAAGAGATGTGAGCTAAACGTAATTGTCACGGTCTTGCAAGGCTGTTCGGCACTTCTGGATTTAGATTCGCCCTTTGTAATCTGCTCTTTGGCATTAAGGCCAAGTTTCTAATATAACCACTACCTGTTTCTATAAAAATAAATAAAAATAAAAGGGTATCATGGATGTATTTTTTTGTGGGATTTTTTTGAAGGCTAGGTGGTATGACCACCTACAAAAGCCATTATATGACTGCTCCAGGGTATTCCTCCCTAAAGAACACCCTTACAGAAGAGCAACATCTTCTTTCAATGGTAAACCAGAGAGAACCCAAAGGCCTACAATAATGACATGAGTTGAATGGATTAGAGCATATGAGAGAGAGAAGGAGAAGGAATTTGCATAAATGTTCGATTCAAATGGGGCGCCTATGTTTGATGACCCATAATTATTTGACACCTATGTCGAGAAATTTTTGATTGGGATGAAAAGGAAATCTGTCTTTTATGAGATCCCATATTGGGAGCATCTAAAGATTTCCCACTTACCAGATCCCATGCATATATTTAAAATTTTTCATCTTCTTTATGGAGGCACATATCATCAAAAGAAAGTGAGACATTGGTTGTTAGGAGAGATGTTATTTCTTCAAAAACTAAAAAGAAATATTGGCTAAGACAAGAAACTAGAGGAGAGGCTAGTACCTCTTGGTCTTTCAAAGAAGTTGATGTCCCATGGATTAAAAAAAATTGATCTTTCTTTGGCAAAGGAAGATATAATGAGTGTGAGGGTTCCTTCTTTATATGGGTCTTCACTACAACACTTATTCACTATGGAAGACTATTTGTTAAGGTATAAATCACATGACCATTGAACCTTTTAAGAGTACGTACGCAAAAACATGATTTTATTATTTTATTTTTATTTTTATGTATATTTTATAATTGATTTTTGTATAATGTACTATTTACTGTGCAGTTTCATTACCCTCTTCTCATGCGTGGGTGTGTGAACTATGAATTTCCCCAAGACCTATGACATGCCATATATAAATTATCTGCATTTGTACATTGGATCACATCAAAGGAGATTCATATGGCTAAAATTCCACGGTGGCGTCAAGAGATAGCTAAGATTGTGTGTATATTTTAGAAGGAATTACCAACGAGTTTCATGGACTTGTAGGTTCATCTTCTAATTCACCTAGTAGATGAGGTTGAATTAGTTGGGGTGGTTTCTTATCATTGTGTCTTCCTCTTAGAGAGGTACAAGAATAAATTGAAATGTTTTGTTTGACAAAGGGAAAAACCAAAGGGGTCTATGGAAAAGGGGTATATATTGTATACGTATTTATATTATGCTAGTGAGTACATCAAGCAGATTGATAACACACCAGGTGCAATGATTTGGGATGAAGAAAAAAGAGAAGGGGAGCTTCTCAAAACAAATGGAAAGAGGCACAAGATAAAGAGTAAGTGTAGGCTTATCATTTGTCAAATTACCACATAGTAACTATTCACACTAGAATTCATATTAATGCATATTTTGATATCATACGTATTTTATATATATCTATATATATATGTATACTGTATGTAATATATATATATATATATATAATATATATATATTATATATATATCAATATATATATATATATATATATATATATATATATATAATATATATATATAATATATATATAATAATATTATATATATATATGTTGGTTTGATTTCATCAGTGGATTCAGAAATCGAAGCCATCAACAAATTCATTCTTTACAATATGGAAGACTCACAACCCTATGTCACATTATACAAAGAGAAGAGGAGGAAATGGGACAGTGATAGGAAAGAATTCAAATGGTTGAATGGTATAAGTGTGCCTTATCCTGATCATTTAAAAGAGAATATGCCAAAGACATGCCCTAACAGTTGGGTTGTTGATTAAGTCAGAGAGAAATATAATGCATCTAGTCGTTTCCCGTGTACTGAAGAGGATATGCTAAACATAGGGATTAGGTGCAACAACTTGATAATTATAATCTCTTTTTGGACAATTTTGACTTCGTACTGCACCTTTGAATTGTAACATCTATATATATTTTATATTTTTAATTATGTTCGGGTTATTAAACACATGACACTGTGATTTTTCCACTTTTTTTATAGGTGTGTTTGTTCCCATCTATGTGGGCATATGGACATTATTTTCGCACAAAGAATGTTGATGATGGATGCATGACACAAGACTGTGGAGTGGAAGTTGAGTTCCACCAATCTAGTCGTGCTATCCACTGTGATCAAAACCTAATGTAAGGGACGTTAGGTTATGTTGGAAAGATATAAGAGATCATTCAAGAGGACTTCTCTTCATTCCATTGTGTTATTATTAGGTGCATGTGGTGTGACACCTTTGATCAGAATAATGTAAATGAAGATCACGATATTGGGATTATATCTATCAACTCTAGAAAGGCGTGGCATGAAGCTAGGGAGCCTTATGTTTTCCCAAAACACTGCAACTAGGTGTTTTTTTACACAAGTGTGTTGGATAGGGATTGGTGGTTCATATTAAGACACAACCCTAGATCAAAACATATTTTTGAGAACAACAATGTTATCATGCCAAGCAAGGAATATAATCAGGGTGATGACAATGGAGAGTGATATGTACTTGTGTTATTTCATCATTTATCCTAATGTTGTATGTTTTTATTTTCTTTATTTCGCTAATTATATTATTTTTTTATTCGCCTTGTTCGCATTTTATAATATAATGGGTAAGATTCACAAATGTTTTTACACATTTTTTTGCAGTGGAAATATTTTGACAAGTCTTAAGACTAATTATTTCCAATTGTGTACAATATCTATGATAATAAGGATTCAAGGTCACAACCCTTCTCAAATAGGAAAATGAGAACAAAATAGTGATTTTAGAAATAACATTGAAGATTTAGTCTTGATTTAGAAACTTATTTGTTTATTAATAAGTTCACATGTTTTTTCTTCTTGTTTAGTTCAAAATCAATATAAATAATCATGTAGTGATAACTCTTTGAGGACTTCAACAATGAAAAAATTGTGTATTAATATGTAAGAATAAATTCTTGACATGAGACGTAAAGCCATGTTTACTATATTTAAATTACAATTCTTGCAACATTATGTAAACTAAAAGGAGGTCTTATGCATGTATAAAATGTTTATTACTTCTTTTTATGGACCATAAGAGAAACAAATGGGCTTACATGGATGCATGAGAGGGTTTTATTTTTTCTTCATGGATAATGGAATAGTTTTGACTTTTCTTTTCAGTGGTAATTATAAATAAAATTTGAATTAATTAATATTTTGTGGCTAGGAATTAAATGATAAATAATGTGATGGTGATTAAGAGGCATTTGTTTGACTTTCAAATAGACTTGGTGATGCATTTTTCTTTCCTATTTAGATTATGTAAAATAAATATCTATTTATTTATTTATTTATTTATTTTTTGATGTATTTATAAGTAAATTATTAAAAGTAGACATGTCTTTTTAAGTTCAATAATAATAAGTGATAAGGCTACATAATAAGGTGTTGCGTGTGATATATTATTAAAATCTATCCTGCTCAAAATGGTCGTTGAAGGTCACAAGCCCAAGTCATATATGTCATGTAAGTCACGAGCCTAAGTCATATATATCATGTCGTCGGTTTAAAGGACATCAACTGTACAATATGGAAATGGCATGAAAGACACATCTACAATTTTTCACAGTGTTTGGTGTGTGACTGATAAGACCCATGAAACCCTAATATGATATATTTTCTCTGTACCAATTCCTTCTAATTTCACTCTTATTTTACCATTTGAACCGAAAACATTTAACAAAGTATAAACTTTTAGTAGTTCCATTTCTGAAATCCATGGCGCCATGGCAGTTTGTAGTAGGGACCTCTGAGATCCAGGTAAGACACCTAGAGTGTGTATTGTAGGCCAACAATTATGTGTTCTCCCTCTCTCTGGCCTCCCATGGTCGGACCATATTTTATGGGTCTGCCATTTTCTCTTGCTCTTTCTATTGCTTCCTCTACTCACGTCTTTTCCACATGACTAACATATAAAATACATAAACCTCATACATAAAATAAAATTTTATTTTTTTAAATGAAAAATGTATTTATTAATATTGAAACATAACTTTCAATTAAAAAAAAAAGAAATCATAGGTGTGCCCAAACCGAGTCATGCACCAGCTCTAGTGTGTTGTAAAACACAACCACACCATCATCGGTGTAGACATACATATGACACACCACTATTGGTCCACAAATTTAATTTTTCATATTGGCGCGTCAACTTATGCACCCGTTTTCACATATAACCTTTACACACTGGTACAGATTGTTCACGTTATCAAACACACCAAGCTATAACTATACTTTTAAATACTATTTTGTGGTGCGTTTGGTAAATATGATCACACCAATGCGAGAATAACATATCAAGCACACCACATTGGTGATGGTGATTAAGAGGCATTTGTTTGAATTTCAAATAGACTTGGTGATGCATTTTTGTTTCCTATTTAGATTATGTAAAATAAATATCTATTTTTATTTATTTATAACTAAATTATTTAAAGTAGACATGTCTTTATTATTGTGAACATGTTGTAATATTAGCTAAGAGAAATGTGAAAACATGAATTTTCAAGACTATCTCATGATAAGTACGTGGAAAAAGTAATATTTTTTGAGTTGTTCATTAAGAAACAATCAAATATATTATTTGTCAAAAGTTTAAATGTAATATAGGATCATTTTTGTATTATTTAAGTCATATTTATGTAGAGTCTCCAAAATGTATTCAAAACATCATCCACTTTCACCTTTATCACCACCATTTCACTCACATGTCACAACTCCATGACCATATAACCTTTCATTAGCCTCAATTTTCATAATTATATAGGTTACCTTTGTGTTTTCCAAAAGTTAATGATTTCTAGTATTATAAGTGAATTAAATGGTTAAAATTTAGAAAAATGACATATACTTGCTAATACTTAAAAGTGGCTTGAGTTTCATGACATGTGTAGGTCATTTGGAAGCTTCCAAGGCACCCTTATGTGGCTTCCAATACTCAAATTGGAATTATCTTCAAGATATGGAAGAAGATTTGGATAAAGGTCAAACAGGATATGTGTCTCATCATTAACTATTTGAGTTGTAACTCTATGAGATTTTCTAGGGATCTAGGGAGAGAATAATGGACCTCCATTAATGAGGTAGCTTCTTATGTTTTTGATAAATAGGAGAGCCTTCTCCTTTGAAAAACTTGTGCAAATTTGGGGAAATGCTCATGTTTTGAATATAGAATTTGGATTTGGCACCCTGCTCATGAGTGATGTTCACTTTGATTTGGTTATGCTTGTATTTGGAGCCTCTCAACTTTCCATTCCTCATGCTTTTGGATTGGCCATCTATAATGTGTGAGATTTATTGTTTTTCATAGATCAAGATTTATTGTTTTTCATAGATTAAGATTTATTGCTTTCGTAGATTAAGATTTATTTATTTCATATCTTTTCCTGTGTGAGAGGTTAAGAGTGATTGGTTTTATTTGCTTTCATATCTAGAAGTTAGGAATGATTGTTTTTATTTACTTTCCTAGAGGTTAAGAATGATTGTTTTTTCTTTCATTTTATATCATGTGGTTTTGATTATTCATTTCATAGGATCATGATTTGATAATGCACACATGATCCCTTAGAGTAGATTTCATTTCATGCAATTTCATTTATGAAAGAGTGGTGTGTGATTCAATTCCTACAAGTGTGGTAGATTAAGATCTCAATTCCTACAAGTGTGGTAGCTTAAGGTTTCAATTCCACGCACTATACTATAATTTATTTTGAATCGATTGTTGAATTAGAATAGGTGAATTTGATTTGTCGTTACTTGGTTTCGTACTTAGATTGATCTAAATTGGAATTTAATTTCTAGCATATACAGTGCACGCATGCTTCGCAAGTTTTACGAAACCCCCGGGTTGACAATTAAATGATAGGTAATTAATTTGCCTCAACAATTTATTATTAAAAAGAGTTAAATTTAAACTAGTACAATAGCAAATAAAGAACCAAAAAAGAACCAAAATGTTCTATCTTTATTATTAGAAAAAAGTTCACTTGCGTCTTTAAGGGAGAACTTACAATAGAGAAAATCCCCAACTAAAAGTAACTTCACAAGCCTTGGGTTGATCCTTTTCATTCCTGCAACTGTTGAGAGTAAAAAGATCAAATTCCAGTGGTACAATATAAATTTTAGAGGTACGCATCATCAATTGATGTCATGGATAGTGCAGATTTTTTTGATCGCCTAATTCTGTTTTTACTGATAATACTAGCAAAAAATGTTCTTAGTCAAATGTTATGTGATATCTGGAATAGAGAAGTATATGGAACAAGGATGAACCAACCAGACTTTTCTAGGATTGAATTTTCCTCAGGAATGAACCAACATTCACGTTGGTTGAACGTTGAATATTACAAATTAGCATTTTCGGGCACTGGTGTTTGTGTTGGGAAGGGGACTGGTGCATAATTGCACTGCTTAGAGAAAAAAAGGCAAAAGGAGTTTGAGAAGTGGCAGCTCCTAGAATCAACCTTTCAGTTATGCAAACAACAAAATACTATCAAATAGATTCTGGAGGAAAAGCCAGAGGAAGTAAAGCCAAATGAAAATAAGTTTAGGCAGTTTAAATGCAGAGGAGCGGAGAAATGGATCCAATTTAATTTCTAGTGGTGTCAAATTTGGTGTTTTTGGCTTTGGAAATACTGCACTTATTTTCAAGATTGACTCGACATTAGGGTGATGCCATTAACAAAGAGGTGGCCATCATGAAATTATGAACTTTGGTGAATCAAAACCAAGTCAATTCATTCACAATTCCCATTACATATACGTAATTAAGAGGGTTGGTGGTGGTAGAAAATTTTGAATCTTGCTAGCCAAGAATGCTAATGTGACCGTTGTTGGCCATTATCATCCTAGTTATTGAGTTGATTGATGGAACTATAAAATAGGGGGATGAGGAATTTTCACATGTGGATGCCTTGCATTGTTCTCCTATATGGGGGTTAGACTGATAAAAATTGGAGCTGCGGGATTTTTCCCATTCCCTGATTGGTTTTCAAGGATATATTCTATTGCGAGAATTGGTCATACATGGAGGTTTAGGCTAGTCAGCCCAATTGCCATTAGAGCTGGGGGTGTGTGGTCTATTCTTTGTTTGGCCATCACCGTCTAGGTAGAAATCAACAAATCTTTGGCCTCATCCCACCAAATCAGTCCCATAAATTTTTTGAAATTCAATACTATTTTAGTGATGCATTAAATCCTCTATGGAAGGTCAATCACCGATATTGAAATTAGACATTGATGTGGCTAGGCTCATTGAAATGATGGTGGCAGCTAAAATGTTATGTAACCAACTCACAAAATAGAAGAAAAGATAGATCAGCGCCTTCAAAATCAACATCTTCGAGGGGGAAACCTCCTTTACATTACACAAAAGAACAATTCTTGGATGATACAAATGAGTAAAACTCCTTTCTATATGTAGGAGTCTAAGGGGTCACAATATAATCAAAGCTGACATAACAATAATAGTATAAGGGCATAAAAATAATAATAGTGGGCTTCTATGGGGCACACTAATAATAATATGGGCGCAATAGGAGCACAATGATAACAATAAGGCCTACAATGACAATAGTAATGGGGGAATCACTAGTATTATAGGGGCCTAACATGCCCCCTTCCTTCAAAAAAGTGTTGTCCTCAATGCTTGAGTAGTTCTAGATGCTTTTGTATAAAATTCTCATCCTCCCATGTGGAATCTTCAGTGGGTAAGTTCTTCCACTTGATGAGGTACTCCGAAATTGATCAATTTCAGTAGCTGTCGAGTTCTTGTTTCTGTGACTACTTCAGGTTCCAATATGATTTTTCCTTCCTCATCAAGTTTTAGAAATATTGTTTGAACTAGGAGCTTGTCACCTATAACCTTCTTTAAACATGAAACATGGAAAAATGGGTGCACTCGGGAAGCTGCAAGAAGCTCCAATTTGTATGCCATAGTACCAATCTTTTGCAACACCTTGTATGGACCATAATACCTTGGTGATAATTTATTATCCTTCTTAGCTTGCTTGGGGGACATTTGTTTATAAGGTTGTAGTCGTAGGAATACTGAGTCACCTACATCAAAACTTCTTTCGCTACTATGTTGATCTTCTTGTTGTTTCATTCTATTCTATGCCAAAGTTAGGTTATCATTTAAGAGTTGGAGAACTTGTTGTTGATGATCGATGTGATCTTCCATTGCTTGAACCTTAAAATTTTATCTTAAATATGATGTGATGGATGGTGGATGCTATCCTTAAAGTGCCATAAATGGGGTCATTTTTGCTTCAGTATGGAAGGAAGTGTTATACCACCATTCAGCCAGAGGAAACCATTTGACCCATTGTGTCTGTTTATCAGAGACAAAGAAACGAAGATATCATTCCAAACATTTGTTTACTATCTCAGTTTGCCCATCAGATTGAGGATGATAAGATGAGCTATGAGCTAACCGAGTACCGAGACAAGAAAGTAATTTTGTGCAAAAATTTCTAGTGAAAATGGGATCTCTATCGCTTACAATAATCTTTGGGTTTCCATGTAGATTTTGAATTGTTTCCATAAATACAATAGAAATTGTATTGGCTTTAAATGGATAGGATAATGCACAAAAGTGTGCATACTTGGTAAGTGTGTCAACTACCACCATGATGGCACTCTTTCCTTCGGACTTAGGTAAACCTGTGATAAAATCCATTGAAACCTCCTCCCAACATTGGCTTGGAATGGGTAAAGGTTGTAATAGACCTGGGGTCTTAATTGTTTCAACTTTATTTTGTTAGTGAACCAAAAATTCTGCCACAAAGTTTTGAATATCCGATTTAAGGCCATCCCAAAAAAATTCCTTCTTAACCCTACGGTAAGTTTTTAAAAATCCTGAGTTCCCTCCTAAGGGAGATGTGTGCAATTCCATAAGAATTTTTTGTTTGAGTTAGGAATTCTTACATAGGTATAACCGATCTTTGTACCATAACGAATCATTTTTCCATCTAAATGTATCAGATGTATTGGGAATTTGTTGTAACTTTTGAAAGAGTGCCCACACTTCTTCGTCATTCTTCCATTCATCCCTTGCTTCATTTATCCAATTTGGTTGGATAGTAGAAATGGTGCAAAGAAATGCTTCCACATCCTCATCCTTTCTTGAGAGTGCATCTACCACAACATTTTTCTTCCCTTTTTTGTAGATGATTTCAAAGTCATAACCCAACATCTTTATGAGCCATTTTTGTTGCTATTCTGAAGATAATTTTTTTTCTAAAAAGTATTTAAGACTATCATGATCTGTTTTTACCTTGAAGTGTCTTCCCATTAGGTAGGGTCGCCATTTCTTAAGTGCATGTAGTATTGCCAACATTTCCTTCTCATAAATAACTTTGTGTAAATATTTTCCTTTGATTGGACGACTTTCGAAAGCAATGGGTCTTTCTTCTTGCATTAAAACAACACCAATTCCATTTCATGAGGCATCACATTCCACAATAAAGGTTTTTCTGAAGTCAGGCGTAGCTAAGACCAGTGCTTGGCACATTACCTCTTTAAGATGTTCAAAGGCCCTTGTTGCTTCTAGAATCCGTGAAAATGCATCTTTCTTCAATAATTTTGTTAGAGGTGTTGTTATTCTCCCATAATTATTAACATACATGCGTTAATACCCTATCAACCTAAGAAATCCTCACATATGCTTTATGGATGTGGAGATTTTCCATTCCTTAATGGCTTTAATTTTGCTAGGGTCTACCTTAACACCTTCATGAGATACAATATGACCGAGATACTCCACCTCTTGTACTCCAAAGAAACATTTGGAGCTTTTTGCATATAATTGTTTCTC